>OY997392.1:757500-1017500 GCA_963921505.1 Phakellia ventilabrum
AGTACCAAAACTGAATAAACCTGAATTATACAAGCTTGCAAATTTAAGAACATTGCAACTCTACTTAACCACTGTACACTGAGTGTTACCCACTAATTTACTAATGCTAATTATTTAATTTACCCACTTTTCTATTTGCCCCATTTCTCTGCTCATCCATCACCCCTCCTTATCTATTCAGAGCAGGTTAAAATTATGATGGGTGATAGCAAAGTATATAATTTCATGGTATCCAACTGCCATGGCTTCTCCTTCTCCTCCCAGGGCACAAAGGCACAGTACATGGCAGCTAAGGCACTTAAGAAGCTGTCCTGGAGGTTCCACACCAAGTACATGATGTGGTTCCAAAGACTAGAAGAGCCCAAGGCCATCACAGACGACTACGAAATGGTGAGTGCTTATAGGAAGCAGGTTGAGGCTAATTACTGAAGGCAGAGAGGATAATAGGTGTGACCTATGGATCCAGAATCTCAGCTAGAGTTTTAACGGATATCACCATAGCCCAGCAAACTACGGTCTTTAACAGTCATTCCACTCTTCAAGAAATTTCTTTTTGTCTCTTTTTGCAACACTACAAAAAGCACGTGGGTATACACACCAATATTTACCAAGCTCTGTAGTTCTTAACAGATAGCTGACTTGCTATTCTACTCTCATCCTTTTGCGTGCATTTTGTCTTGTAAGAAATTTCATGTTTGAATCTGTCAATAATTGACACCATGAACTGGGGTAGTAAACCTCATTAATACTGTGGATTGCAGTTTCCTTTGAACACAGTTCGGCTGCCATTGGGCATTATTCCATTTTGAGGTCTAAGGGCTTTGTTATTACTAGTACATAACCAAAGGTCATTACAACAGATGCATTGTGGTCTGATGCTCTATTTGAATTTTGTTATACTCCTTGTTATTCTATTTTGAAGTAGAAGGCTGTGATACTATCACTGATAACCAAGAGTGCATCAGAAATATCTTTTTTGCTGCATCTTTGGGGCTAGGGGATCCCTAATTTTACTACCCTAAAGCAGGTGTTAGCATCTTCTCTTTCCACCCTCTGCAGGGCACATATATCTACTTTGATTTTGAGAAGTGGAGTCAGAGGAAAAAGGAAGGGTTCACATTCGAGTATAGGTACTTGGAAGACAAGGACCTCCCTTAAATCACATGATCGATCCCATCTTTTTATGTTGTCACGATGCCACATCGATAACAGCCAACGTGTACCATTAATGGAATACTATTGTACGACCTCCAGTATCGGATAAATTATTTTCACCTAGTTTGAAACCCTACCTATGCAGCTGACTGAACTGTGCATCAACCGTGGCTGTTCACACTCCAGATCTTTGTGACTTTGTGCCTGTGTATTGTGCCTGATTTTGTACAGTTCTATCCTCAGGGTGCTTGTTCTTTTGCAGTTTCAACTGTTCACGATAACCCATGAAAATGCCATAGGAAAGATGACTAGGCAGTTGGTTGATTGGCGCCGCCGCGCCCAGAACCTGCACACGTGCGCAGAAACCTACAAGTACAAGTAGGCGTGGAGGCCATATGGCTTCTCTGCTATAAAAGCCCTGTCGGCTATACAAATCATTAGACTGGAGCTTCACAGCTGCCTGTGAGTTAGCTGTACAGTAAGAGCTCTTTCGCTTTAATAGCGAGCTATAGATCGAAATGGTATTCTCCAAAAGTGTTTACCTTGCAATAGTTCTTATGATTGCACTCCATGGCGATGTGTTAGGTCAGACAGAGTTGAGTGCTGGAGGTGGAGTGTTACAGCGCCGCAAAGCCTGGATGCAGTGGGGCACCTGACCTGGAGACATCTGGTCGGAATCCTAGGGAGTGTTGCCATCGTGATGGTTACTGGTATCGACTGGGTCCCGCTGGAGAGTGTGTGCATTGCATCGGTAAGCCTGTATTAAAGTAATGTTCGCAATATTACTCCATCTGTCATTGCATTATCATTCGTTGTACGCGTACATCGCCGCTCGCATGCATTCGCAGCTATGATCGCATTCGCATCGATATCAAAACGGTCATCACATCTCGAATTGGTCATCGCATCGCGTATCTACGGTGGCGCGCCCATAGGTACAAAATTTGCGTTTTGAAATCAGAATCGCTTTTGCGTTTTTACGCTAAATTTTATATACGGTATTTCCGTATATTCCGGTCACCGAACTTATTCGCTGAGCGCACAGGCTTGTTCGCTGACCGAACCGTTTGTTCCTTGACCGCACAGGCTTGTTCGGTGACCGAACCGCTTGTTCGCTGAGCGCACTGGCTTGTTCGGTGACCGAACCGCTTGTTCGGTGACCGAACCGCTTGTTCGCATAGCGCACAGGCTTGTTCGGTGACCGAACCGCTTGTTCGTTGACCGCACAGGCTTGTTCGGTGACCGAACCGCTTGTTCGCTGAGCGCACAGGCTTGTTCGGTGACCGAACCGCTTGTTCTGACCGCACAGGCTTGTTCGGTGACCGAACCGCTTGTTCGCACAGGCTTGTTCGGTGACCGAACCGCTTGTTCGCACAGGCTTGTTCGGTGACCGGACCGCTTGTTCGCTGAGCGCACAGGCTTGTTCGGTGACCGAACCGCTTGTTCGCTGAGCGCACAGGCATGTTCGGTTGGTTCGCTAACCGCACCAGTGTACCGTATATTTTATAATAGCGAAATACCGTATATAAAATTTAGCGTAAAAACGCAAAAGTTATTCTGATTTCAAAACGCAAATTTTGTACCTATGGGCCACCGTACTATGTATCACCATCGCATCGAAGCTTGCGGGCGTGTACCAGGTAGAGGCTGTACCTCAATTTAGTCTAGCCCCCCCTTGCAGCCTGACTGACCCCAACTATGCTTACAACCCATTCTCTTTTTCTTTTAGAACATCTAGCTGCAAACATAACATTGGAATACTCCTTTCCTGTTGACTTCCGTGGTGGTAACAGTGTCTACAGGGCAGCCTCTGGTCCAGTCACTGTCACTTGCACAGCCAAAGGACCAAGAATAGGACCTGTGAGCTACCAGTGGTCATCCACTTGTAGAAGCTGCCCCTTCCAGTCTGCTAACACAAGTACTATCAGACGAGCAGCTGTTCACTCTGGTGACAATGGGACCCACACTTGTGTGGTCACTATAAATGGAACTAGTGCATCAGCAAGCATCGACTTCCATGTTGTGGGTGAGTGATCATTCTCAATTACACATGCATGCATGCTCATTATGACACTATCCAAATTGCTAGCTAATAATGAATCTTTGATACTTCACAGATTCTGGAATACAAATCTTCAGAGGCTCTCCACGTGGCAATTTTGTCAACAATAGTGTTGTTGTTTCTGAAAGTGGTAGCTTTCGCTTCCGCATCTTCTGCCGCTCAGACTCTATGTCAGAAAATGTTGGGCAGATTATTGGTCTTGATGGAACTCCTCTCACAAACAACAGTTTCTTTTCCATTGCCCGCCGTCAACCAGGTGAAATCTCAGTTGAGAACAGGGTTGGTTCTCAAGTTGCCCTAACCTCCAGTCAGCAGGGAGTGTATACCTGTCGCATACCTTTGCAAAGTGGGGAGCTAAAGGATACCAATATTGGGATCTACCCCAGTGGATTTAACAGTGAGTCAATACCATAATACTATTCAATGGAAATGTGTGTTTTATTTGAAACACATTTCTCCTTCCAGCTCCGCCTAGCATTGTGGCATTGACCTCAGAATCTCATCCTCCACTCTGACCTGCACCTCCACGGGTTCTCCTGCTGCTACTGTCTCTTGGACAAGAAATGGACAACCACTAACCGTCGATGACAATACCTACAAAATGTCACAGGCAGTGACCAACAGGACTTCATCTACCTATGAGAATGTGCTCACCATCGATCAGCCATTTGCTAACATTATTGGCAGCACTTTCACTTGCACTGTTGCAAATATATTTGGGTCTGATACTTCAGGCAGCATTAAGATTCAAGGCAAGTTACTGGACATTTACAGAGCTATATATCTGAAGTATTAATACTATCAGTAAAAATTTTAAATGACAATGCTTATGAATAATTAATGATAGCCTAAAGTCATTAATAATCTCATGAATATGATTACTTGACTCATCCAGCAATGTCTGACTTGCTGGCTCTATAGTGCTTAAAAATCAAATTGTCATTTTATAGCAAACTTGCAGGTTATTGAGAGGATTCCTAGTCATTAATGATATTCATTGATAGCTGGATCAGATTGTATAGGATAGGAGCCGAGTGCATGTGCTGTATGGGAAGTGGAAATTATTCCTTGAATAGTTAGGCAGTAGGAAAAGTAAGTTGGGGGGTTAAAATACCATATTTTATAGCCTACAGTCAAACATTACATAATGAAGCCATTGGAATGGGGGGCCTTGGGTTGTCACAGCCAAGCAAAATATGGCAGCTACATGCTTTTTTCAGGCAAACCATTGATTTGGTTTTGCTAATTATAGCTACTCTCAGTAGCAGGGCCAGTAATCACCATAATATTTCCGCCAAAAAACTATATTCGTATTGAGGAGGCCGTGGAGCTGGAAGCTATGATGTCATTCAAAAATTACATGTACAATATATGAAGAGTCTGTAACAATGTATGTTTAGATTAGTACCAGAGTCAGTAGAATACTGATAGCCTGTAGTCAAAATGAAGCCATAAAATAAAGTGGTTAACCTAGTTAAATGCTTTACGGAAATCTACAAAACAGGTGAAGAGGGGCTTTCAGTTGGCTCTTGGACAAAGGAAGGCTCTCTGAATACCAATTTCAATTTGGAAAGAAACGTTTTGACTAGATGCTCTAGTCTTCTTTCGCCCTGAAAAAGACTACAGCATGAAGTCAAAACGTCAGTAAAGTTTCGTTCTGAGTTAAAGTTGGCATTCAGAGAGCCTTTATTTGTTATAATAAACAAGCATAAAGAGACTTTTTCTTCTTATGCAATGTTTGATTATCACATTCATAATGAAGATAAGAAGAAAGACGTTGGCATTTCTGTTTTTTATTTATATATAAATAAATAAATAATATTTCTACAGTCATATATATTTCTGATATTTATTGATAATAATAATAATATACTCATGTTGCTGCCGTAGCGCTTACGCCATTGACCACGCACCCACAGACGCAGGCGGAGCTTGTAAGACCTCCAGTCAGAGGACAAGAGCAAGAACAACCAGAGACCACACAATCCTGATCACCATACAGTTCCTTCTTCCTAGCCTCCCATATCAATAATACAAAGCTCTTAACTAGCTTTAATAATGCTTTAAAATCATCCCTGTTCCAATTCTCAAACCCTAAAATAAAGCTTGCCTTATTAAAATTATCAAGTGTACTAAACTCCCCAAACCTCCCCCCCAATAGATTTTCTTAATTCTACCATGAAATTATTTCTAATGCTGTCATATGCTGGACACTCCCAGAGAACATGTACCACACTCTCACATTCACCCCTGCATAATTTACACTGCCTATCATCATTTTTACCCCTATGTCTTCCTAACTCTTCATTCAGACCGTTCGTACCTGACCGAAACTTAAACAATAATCTTGTACCCGGATCACCTACCCCTGCAAATAATTCTTGAATTCTATTTCCTTACAGAAAGACTTGTACAGATTCAATTTAACTTTACTATTCAAGCTGTCATTAAAGTCCTTGTATTCTCTATCCCTCAACGCTTCGTCTACCGTATCTAAAAACAAATTAATATTATCTGCAGCATTTATTGATATTTGTTTATATATTTCTGATATTTTTGATATTTATTTATTCCCTACATTTATTAACATTTATTTCCTACAGAAAGTGCACCGGTCAGATGCTTCACTACACCTTCCAGTGCTGGGGAATTAAATTGTGGAAGTAGTGATGGTGAATTCAATGCTGCAAGCCTAGAAGAATGCTGTCTCAGCCCAAATGGGCAATTCTTCGAGGCTCTAGCAGGAAGTGAAGGCTGTACTCCCTGCATTGGTATGTAGAACAGTTCAGGCATGATCCCTTGAGTGCAAAATATGTTTACGGGCTTCTGATGTTAATTTTAATACTGCAAAGTAATTACCATTGTGTGTTAGTCAATTGATGAGTAACATCGTAATGAATCAGGCCTCTAGGGTATCTGGTCTGCTTGGGATACTTGTTTATGAGTGTTAAAATGGATGGTTATTAGTACGATACTGGGCTTCTTAGTACTGTTATGCTATACCTAAGTCATTCTAACCAATCAGGTTTTAGCATTACAGGTATATTTCGCATCATACCTAGTGCAAGGAAAAATATACATCGATTGCTTACGTGAAGCAAGTACCTGATTCTGTTCAGTCGTTTAAACATTCAGAAGGCTGTGGTAAGGCTGGTGGCTAAGGGAGCATAGGCAGGACGTTTGGCTTTTTTTGCCCGTAAATCGGCGTGAGATAGCACGGTAAGCTACTGGTCTCCATCAGTAAGTAGTTTTATTGCATTTCTGTGTGTCTATACATATGGCTACACTGCCAGCCTACTGTTTTATGCTAAAATTGTGCTAACCTTGGGCTTGATGGGTAGTTACCATGGCTATTAGCTGTTCATGTTTGCTACAATTGCTGTTCGCCACTTGTAGCTAGTATTGGTAGTGTCTTGAAAGCTTCCTAGCTAGCCAGTTCACAGCATTGTGCTAAGCGGCACCTTTTGAGCTTCTAGCAAGCTGTAACTTGCCCTGCAATTCTTGATACTCTGGCAACTCTTGTCAAAATAATTTAGGCATAGTACAAGATAGATAGATCACTGCGTAGCGGGACGTATGACCTCGGACTTTGCCCTCAGTACTTCCTTGGCTTCCGCAGAAGATACCTTTTCCCGCTATAGAAAATGGATCATACATCCTGCTAGGATCATGATTTCTACTCTCTAATGGGTGGCTTGTGCCATCTGTGGTATTAGGTCGATGGTAAGTGTGCATGCAGCTGGATCAACAGTACCCAAGTTTCTCACAAATGACAAATGCTGATGACACCAAACTTGATGTGAATGACGAGGGATCACTGTCTCTATGCTCTGATGGGTTATTTTTGTCATCTGTGGTATTTGATTGACAGGCTTACTCGTGTGGATGCATGCACTATTAAGGGGCATCTCCCTACCCCCTCTCCCCCTCAATGTCACAGTGACGGTATGCATATGGCTGGTCGACGGTACCTGCAAGCGACAAGTGTTAATGACATCAAACTTGATGTGGTGGATGAGGATTATGGTCTCTGTGTTCTCGTAGATTTTCTTAGATGTCTATATGTTATCTTACTACAGCAGTGATAAAAAAATAAGACCAAAATGGATGTGGGTAAGAATAGCTATAATTCTCACTTACAAAAATAGAAGGTTATGCAACACTGCCTGAGATTGCAAGTCTATACTCCAAAACTAATTAGTGCTATATTATCATTTTCCAATGGCGCACAAGGGTTATGCACTTTTTAAGTGCTTTTCTTTTTTTTACAGTATTTGGATGGCTCAATGGGACAGACATTACTCTGGAAGAGCGATCTTCCACTTACACACTGCCAGCAGGTTTTATTAAAGGAGGGGCTGTGCAAAGTTTTATAACAAGTCAAAGTTTTGCACGTTTCCAGATAGCAATTGAAGAAGGAAATGCACGTAAGTGGAGCTACCAGACTAAGAGAGTTTTATTCCAATTCTCTCCGTTGTTCACAAGATATGTTTCATATAAAGCCATCATCCTAACTTTACACAGCAGCTTAATTGTTAATGAGTGAGTGTGCGCTCACTGTGCCGCATAATAATTGTAGCAAACACACGCTATTGTTAACACTGATTGTTCACGATGGCTGAGGTATGAAACAGTAGAGCAGCTACTGCTGGGACATTTTTTAGGAATTTTCTTCACTACACATTACATTTTCCTAAGTGTTTTTTGTACCCATGTATGAAATGCTTTTGTCTAGTAGGGAGTAGGACCCATAAAAGTGTACTGATAGAGATTCAGTGATCAACAAGAGTTATATCAATCTAGCAAAGTCCTGATCCAGGGTTGTGTCAGTTTGTTCTCCATACACTTTTCTTTACAGGGCAAGGTGTCAATCTTGATTTCGTAGTTCCAGATACTACACATTTACTATTTGGCCTGGATCCTGATCCATTTAATGTTCCAGTCACTATTCGAGTGGACGGTATAGCACTGGAACCAGCAGAGGAATTTGCTCTGAGTCTGGTGCCAACCAATCCTGCTGCAATGGAGATACTAACTGAAAGAATACCTGGCCTGATTGCTATTCCTAAAATAAGTGTTATGATTCGAGATTTGGAATGTAAGAAGTGTTTGTGTGGGTCAAATAATTACGAGAATGAAAAATTAAACTGCATCCTTGTGTGGGCAGAGTACATGCACACTATACTTGCCTGTAACTTACTGATAGTTAGGGCAGCTAGTTGTGCTTACCGGTAGGTGTGGACCATGGTAGACATGGCTTAGAGATTGAGCATTGCTGTACTGTGTCATGCAGAATTGCATTACAAAATTTCAAACAATTATCTAACCCACTTTTTTATGGTATGCCACTGTCTCTAAACTGTTCCTACATCACATATAAGTGAAGTTGTGTACGTGAAGTTGTGTACTTCAGACTCAACGGTTGCTTACTAAAACTGTAATGAATGTGGAACAAGTGGTTACAGTTTCTGTTCACTAGGCAATGAGGATATACCTCGAAAGGTATTACCTATAGTAGGACATTTCCTCTCACAACTGCAATTACAGAATGGAAGCAGTAAAAGTGCTGGTACTCCATCCGCATTCAGTAGCACTACGACGAGTGTATAACTTAACACAATACTGCATTGTGTATTATGTTCTGCACTCTCTCTGTTATTCAGATGTTTCTCTTCAGTTCACTGAAATTGATTATTCTCGTGGAGAATCAGAAAGGTTCATACGACCCCAACTGCAGCTATCTGCAACTATAGCTACTGATCTGACTGTTGAAGTTATTCCATTAAGCCTCACTTATGCGAGGGACCATATGCTACTTCCCAAATCCCTTGATCCCGCTCTGACGGATCCGAACTTTGATCCTACCACTCAAACTGCCACAAGTAAGCTCAGAAGTAGCTAGGTTACTATCAATTGCAGAATCATGACAGTCTCTTACCATATTTCCACAGGTGGTGATGATTTTTCTATCAGACCAGTGCAAGTCACCTTCAATAGTAAAGACAGTCCAGAAACTATACAATTGGATATCGAGATAATAGATGACACTATCCATGAAGCAGACCAGATTTTTGTACTGAGATTGGAGGTGATTAGTGCCGTAGATCGAAACAGAGTAGTTCCACAAAGGACTGATGGTTTGACCACTTTGGGAAGGATCATCGATGATGACGGTTAGTGAATAGATGTACCACATACTATACATAATTATGTAAAATCAGGAGCCCATAACTGAAAGGGAAGGAGTGTTAAACTGGTGTATGTATGCTAATTACAGATGTTGTCAATGGCACTTGCACAATACTCCTTGTATGGTAAGTGCTACGTAAGCGCTTAGCACTAAGAGGGTTGTAACCAGTCATGCATAACCACTATATAGGTATTCCATATATGGAGTTTTCTTGTAGGTGCTTAGTGCAAATTACCTGCCCTATGTGCTATGTCAAGGTGTTTCCCACATCCCTGATTCCAGACTAATTAATTCCTCAATAAAGATAAGCGTATACTGGTGTGTTGTATATACTGGTGGATCGTGTATTGTATATTTGTCACTATGAATAGCCTCATTTCTTTCAAATTTTGCTCACAGCGCCGTGTCCTGGTCCAGCCGACATTGTGAATGGCATGGTGACATTCACTGGCAACTCAGTCGATGACATAGCTATCTACACCTGTAACTCAGGCTTTGAGCTAATTGGAAGCACACCCACGACATGCACACAAGTGGGTGAGAATCCTGCAGCATTTTCACCAGCACCACCAGTGTGCAGACGTGAGTCACTGTGACTATATGGCATTTCAATTGTATACTTGAGATAAATGTACCCTTCCATATGTACTGGTGGCCCTTTGTGAAACGTTTATGATTTATAATGCTACAGTTATTTGCGTGAGCTTTATCTATGCAGGCCTGTTAGCAGGTGACTGTATGCATGGCTTGGATTAAGTGGGGATAATCTTGATAACAGTACAAAGGAAGCCCTCTGCAAATACTACTAGTACATTCAGCAGCCTCACAGGTGTTAATCAAGTGTTTCCCAGGTAAAATAAAGAATGTGTACATCCAAAATGCATAAATAAAACTAAAATTATGTAATTTACTCACGTGTAGCACTAGCAAATGTCATCTGCATGACATCGTGGGGGTGAGCCTTTTTGAATATGCAGGCCACTATGATCATATCCAATTATGTCAGTTGTATAGTTGTATCTCTTAGAGAGAAAGAATTAACTGGAATCGTTGCTTGAAAGTCACTTGCACCACTCGATGTATCCAGCACTCATACTTTTACTTCTACAGAGGTTACACCAACCCTACTGACCTGGGAGCTATAGCAAACCTTCCTTGATAAACTATGTAATGAACTTGTCCACGTCTCTCACTCTTCATGCTCCACAAGTTCGAATACGGTGAAGAGGTAACTCTAGACTAATGCCATTATTTGAAACAAGAGATTGCAATACGTTAAATTAGGTGAGCATAAAATATGTGGAATTACAACAAGAGAAATTGGATTGCAAACAACTAAATTAAGTGAACAGAATATGTGACACAACGTAAGTGCGATAATAATACAGAGGAAATGTAGTGTTGATATGACTGGTGTGGGGCTTGCTCAGGCTCGCCCCAATTACGTAATATTTTCCTATTACTATAAGCCCTGATCTCAGACCATGCAATTAGGTCCTTGCTACAAATAAGTATACATGTTGTATATGCATATGCAGGTGGGATGTATATTGTACATACATTTATCACCATGAGCAGCCTCATTTTTATTGAATTTTTGCTCACAGCATTGTGTCCTGATTCGGCTGGCATTGCAAATGGCATGGTGACATCCACTGGCAACTCAGTTGGTGACACTGCTACCTACACCTGTAACTCTGGCTTCGAGCTGATTGGAAGTGCAACCACGACATGCACACAAGTGGATGTGAACTCCACAGATTTTTTACCAGTGGCACCAGAGTGCAGACGTGAGTACTGCATTAATGTAACTAGAACTATATACATGTAGAGTGGCTGCATGCCTTTTCAAGAAGAAGTGCATTTATATGTACATGCAGGGACGGATATATTAATTTATGTATAAGGTGTCACATAGGCTCCACCCATTTTCATAGCTAGCTGGCATTTGTGTGGGCTTGTCACAAGCAGTGGTGAGTTGTAGGGAGTGGTTGGGTGGATGTATCTCAGGAGCCAAAGGGTGTTGAGAGAACGCTTACCTAATATTGTTGTGAGTAGGCTGACTTTTGTAAGACTAAGGTCGATTAACGTTTACTCCAGCATAAGTGGATTGTGGCCTAATTTTAGCTATGAGTTTTGAGCTGTAAAACTGGGTTTAAAGTATTCTGGGGAGAAAGCCTACATACGTTTTTGGCCTGGTACTGGTGATGGGGTCAGACTGTGGGTAGGGCTATAGCAGATGTCATGATCTAGCAACAGGCCCTAAAATTGTTTTTTTTTGTGGATTATTAAGCAGATGGTGTTGTTAGATGCTTAGATATTGTCAATTTGGTGTAGGGTTTGATGTTGCCAATGTTGGCCACCAACTTTGGTTAGCCTATCTCAAATTATTATTCTATTGCTGGAACACACTTCCACAGCTACTGTAACAATATACGTAGTGAGTACACCCCACTAGTAGTGCCCACTTATATTAAGAAACCACATTTGATATTTGATATTTCTGAAAGGGGGAGGTGCATAAGCTTCTAAATTAGAACTGCTGTGATGTCATAGCAGCTACGCAGTAAGATGCCATTTTTCCCGGAATGGATGTGTTCTAATAATTAGCATATCTGTTTAAAACTAGAATCAGACACCATTACCTAGACAACTGATAACATAATATAATTATGTGTAGACTAAAAAATAATAAGACTTCATAAAGATTCTTATAAGTTTATGCCCTAGACTCAATTGGTTATGCATTTATGCCAGTTTGACATATGATACTGAAGCCCTGGCTCAAAACTTTAAATGATCCAGGGTCCAATGTGCTATATAGTGTACTTGTCTCAGGGTTGCCTTACGACCCATTCTCTTTTCTATTTAGAGCCTCTAACTGTGGTCATATCAGTGATCTATGATTATTTCACTGGTGGTAGAATTGGCTACAGGGCGGCCTCCGGTCCAGTCACTGTCACCTGCATAGCCATAGGACCAAGAATAGGACCTGTGAGCTACCAGTGGTCATCCACTTGTAGAAGCTGCCCCTTCCAATCTGCTAACACAAGTACTGTTAAACGAGCAGCTGTTCACTCTGGTGACAATGGGACACACACTTGTGTGGTCACTATAAATGGAATTAGTGCATCAGCAAGCATTGACTTCCGTGTTGTGGGTAAGTGATCATTCTCAATTACACATGCAATATGCATGCTCATTATGGCACTATCCAAAAGGCTCTTGTTAGCTAATAATGAGTCATTGATACTTTACAGATTATGGAATACACATCTTCAGAGGCTCTCCACGTGGCAATTTTGTGAACAATGGTGTTGTTGTTTCTGAAAGTGGTAGCTTTCGGTTTCGCTTCTTCTGCCGCTCGGACTCCATGTCAGAAAATGTTGGGCAGATTATTGGTCTTGATGGAACTCCTCTCACGAACAATAGTTTCTTTTCTATTGCCCGCCGTCAACCAGGTGAAATCTCAGTTGAGAACAGGGTTGGTTCTCAAGATGCCCTAACCTCCAGTCAGCAGGGAGTGTATACCTGTCACATACCTTTGCAAAGTGGGGAGCTAAAGGATACCAATATTGGGATCTACCCCAGTGGATTAGACAGTGAGTCAATAACATAATACTATTCAATGGAAATGTGTGTTCTATTTGCAACACATTTCTCCTTCCAGCTCCTCCTAGCATTGTGTCATTGACCTCAGAATCCTCAAACTCATCCTCCACCCTGATCTGCACCTCCACTGGTTCTCCTGCTACTACTGTCTCCTGGACAAGAAATGGACGACCACTAATCATCGATGGAAATACCTACAAAATGTCACAGACAGTGACCAACAGGGCTTCATCTACCTATGAGAATGTGCTCATCATCGATCAGCCATTCGCTACCATTATTGGCAGCACTTTCACTTGCACTGTTGAAAATATATTTGGGACTTCTGCTTTAAATATTCAAGTTACTGGTATGTTTACAGAGCTAGAGTTAGTAACATCTGAAGTGTCTGCAAGTATTATTACAACATGTTTAGAGATACCATATTTTATCAAATATTATGTAATGAAGCCATTGGAATTTGGGAGCCTGGGTTGTCACAGCCAAGCAATGGTGATCAGCTTCATGCTTTTTTTTAGGCAAATAACAGATTTGGCTTTGCTATGCATAGCTACTCTCCATAGCAGGGCCAGTATACCAGAATTGGCATCCAAATTTGCATGTACCAGTGTGCAGATGTGAATACTGCATTAATACTATTAAGAGTGGCTACATGCTTTTTCAATCATACTAGAATATGGATACATTAATTTTACGCATGTGCTGAATCTAGTTTTCCGACTACTATAAACCTTGAATTGAAAATTACATAAACCTCGCTCAGCATTGATATCAGGGCTAATGATGGTATGGCATCAAGTATGGTAATCTTGGAGTACAGGCCTGCAGTCTCAGGTAGCATTCACATAACCTTCTGCTTTTACCCACATCCATTTTGGTCCCCCCCCCCCCCATAAATAATGCATATGTGTAGGACTATCGACCTAACACCATAGAAGACAAAACAACCCATCAGAGCATAGAGACTGTGATCCTCATCCTTCACAATCAAATTTGATATCAGCAGCATTTGTCATTTGCACAAATTGTTGTACACAGACGCACTCACAGAATGACCAAATGATAGATCAACTACAATAAGCCTTGGTGCAAGGGTTAATGATCCTATACCAATCAGGTTCTCCATATGAATAAGTGTGGAATATGTATCTTGTATATTTATTATCATGTATAACTCCATTTTATTCACATTTTTGCTCACAGCACCGTGTCCTGATCCAGCTGACATTGCAAATGGCAGGGTGACATTCACTGGCAACTCTGTTGGAAATACTGCTACCTACACCTGTAACTCAGGCTTTGAGCTGATCGGGAGTGTGACCTTGAAATGTACACAAGTGGATGGGAATTCTTCAGCATTTTCACCAGCACCACCAGTGTGCAGGCGTGAGTATACTGCAGTAATGTAACTATAGAAGTGTGGCTGCATACCTTTTCGATTGTCATTTCACAAGAGTTTCACAGAAGAGCCACCAGCATTTTCCATTTACTATTAGACCTGATCCCAAACCAATTCATTCCTCGATACAAATAAGTGTACATGTTGCATATGTACATGGGTCGTGTATTACATTTGTGAGTAGCCTCATTTCTTTTAAATATTTGCTTACAGCACTGTGTTCGGATCCGGTTGGCATTGCAAATGGGATGGTGACATTCACTGGCAACTCAGTCGGTGACACTGCTACCTACACCTGTAACTTGGGCTTTGAACTAATTGGAAGCGTAACCATTATGTGCACACAAGTGAATGGGAACTCTGCAGCATTTTCACCAGCACCACCAGTGTGCATACGTGAGTGTTGCATTAATGTAACTAGAATATTTGGAGTGACTGTGTGCCTTCTCAATCATACTAGATTAAGAGTTTAGGTGTTCAAATATTTGCAAGAATTACTCAGAATTATGCCGTCATGAGTCTGAGACAGTTCTTTGTAAAGAACTTGCTAACAAGCATGCTATACAACTGCACCATGTAGGATTTTGACTTAGCAGCCCTCAAGGGTTATAATGCAGTTAAAGATTACAGCTGAATATTCATGTAGAAATAGGCATCTTCATTTCAGTTTTACAATTTTCCAGGCTAAGCAAAGTGAGGTGGAGCTAATTAAGATAATGGTACACTCTAAGTATGATTTACATCCATTAATTTTTAAAGAGATGTACATATTTATATGTTTTACACTATCATCCGGGCCTGAGAATAGTCAGATTCTCCATACGAATAGGTTTGGCATATATAGGTGGATCCTATCTTGTCAGAGCATATAGACCATGATCCTTGTCCTTCACATCAAGTTTGGTGTCAGCAGCATTTTGTTATTTGCACGAATTCTTGTACACAGACAGACACACAGAATGTCCAAATGATAGACCAACTATAATAACCCTCACTGCAAAGGTTAATGATCCTAGGTTCTTTGTACAAATACATGTGGCATATACTGGTGTAACTCCATTTTTTCAAATTTTTACTCACAGCACTGTGTCCTGATCCGGCTCATATTGCAAATGGCATGGTGACATTCACTGGCAACTCAGTCGGTGACACTGCTACCTACACCTGTAACTCGGGTTTTGAACTGATTGGAAGCACAACCGTGACATGCACACAAGTGGATAGGAACTTTGCAGTATTTTCACCGGCACCACCAGTGTGCAGGCGTGAGTACAGCATTAATATAACTGGAGTAGCTGCATGCCTTCTCAATCATACTAGGATAACAGTACAAAGGAAGCCCTCTACAAATACTACTAGTACATTCAGCAGCCTCACAGGTGTTAATCAAGTGTTTCCCAGATAAAAATAAACATCCAAAATGCATAAATAAAACTAAAATTACGTAATTTGCTCACTTGTAGCACTAGCAAATATCATCTGCATGACATCATGGGCATGAGCCTTTTTGAATATTTGAATATAATGTAGTAACTCTTAGAGAGAAAGAATCAACTGGAATTGCTGCTTGAAACTCACTTGCACCACTCGATTGTGGCGTATCCAGCACTCATACCTTTACTTCTACAGAGGTTACACCAACCCTACTAACCTGGGAGCTGTAGTAAAACCTTCGTTGATAAACTATGTAATAAACTTGTGCATGTCTCTCTCTCTTCGTGCGCCGCAAGTTCCAATACAATGAAGAGGTAACTCTAGACTGATACCATTATTTGAAACAAGAGATTGCCATATGTTAAATTAGAATATGCGGAATTACAACAAGAGAAATTGGATTGCAATACACTAAATTAAGTGAACATAGAATAGTGACACAACGTACGTGCGATAATAATACAGAGGAAATGTAGCGTTGATATGACTAGCATGGGACTTGCTCAGGCTCACCTCAATTACATAGTATTTTCCTATTTAAGTCCTGATCCCAGACCATGCAATTAGGTCCTTGGTACAAATAAGTATACATGTTGCATATGCATATGTAAGTGGGAAGTATGTTATCACCGTGAGCAGCCTCATTTTTATTGACTCACAGCACTGTGTCCTGATTCGGCTGACATTGCGAATGGCATGGTGACATTCACTGGCAACTCGGTTGGTGACACTGCTACATACACCTGTAACTCGGGCTTCGAGCTGATTGGAAGCACAACCGTTACATGCACACAAGTGGATGGGAACTCTACAGCATTTTCACCGGCACCACCAGTGTGCAGGCGTGAGTATAATGCATTACAACTGTGGCTGCATATACCTTTACAATTGTCTCAATCATAAGAGCTTCACAAAAGAGCCACAAGCTCTGATCCCAGACCAATTAATTTCTTGATACAACTAAGCGTACATGTTACATATTATGCTGCAGCTGGTGGGTTGTGTATTGCATATTTATCACCATGAGTAGCCTCATTTTTTCAAATTTTTACTCACAGCTGTGTGTCCTGATCCGGTTGGCATTGCAAATGGCATGGTGACATTCACTGGCAACTCAGTTGGTGACACTGCTACCTACACCTGTAACTCAGGCTTTGAACTGATTGGAAGCACAACCGCGACATGCATACAAGTGAATGGGAACTCTGCAGCATTTTCACCAGTACCACCAGTGTGCAGACGTGAGTACTTCATTAATGCTATCTGGAGTGGCTGTATGCCTTTCAATCATACGAGACTAAGAGTTTCAGAAAAAAAGAGGATACGTGAAACCCTATACACCATATACAAAAAATTCCAGAAATTAGAGTGTTGTGGCCCAGATTCGAACACAGAAACTTTCATTCTATATGAGGACTCAATGGACAGAGTTTTGTCTATGTGATACTCAGGCCTTATAAATGCATACTTATTCTCATCACAGAATAAAATTAGCAATCTGTATATCAGAGGACTGGATAACTAAGGGTCCACTGTATTAGAATCTTTAAGTTTTCTAATTACTATAAGCCAAGATCCTAGTTCCCATATAGGTGTGACATATACAGGTAGGTATATTTGTCACTATATATAACTTCATTTCTTTCAATTTACTCACAGCACGGTGTCTTGATCCAGCCGACATTGCAAATGGCATGGTGACATTTACTGGCAACTCAGTCGGTGATACTGCTACCTACACCTGTAACTCGGGTTTTGTGCTGATCGCAACATGCACACAAGTGGATGCAACATTTTCCCCAGCAGCACCAGTGTGCAGATGTGAGTACTGCATTAATGTAACTACTTGTAGAACTGTGTCTGGAGTCACTGTGGCTGTATGCCTTCTGAATTATGATTATTCAGAGCTAAGTTTCACAGAATTACCGGTGCACCTTGAAAGGGTACAATATTTAACAGCCATTTGCATGCAATGCATGATTGCTTTATGTTTTTTGTGTGTATGTGTGTGTATGTATGTATGTATGTATGTATGTATGATGCATCCACAAGTATCATGTGAAATGATTGCATCATAACCATGCGTAGGTTACGGCAAACTAATGAAAGTTACAGGCCAAGTTCCCTCAATACAACTAACTTAGTCTTAGTTTAGCATTACCTAGTCACCAGAAGAGCTACAAATAATACAAAATTGCTGTGTAAGCACTATTGCTGTAAGTTATCTCTTACAGTGATGGGAGTTCAGTTAAATAAACCTTTGTTGACTATTTTATGTTGTACTTGTTATGCATTTACTGCCTTCCTGGAATGCATGATACTTCCTAAGAAATCCGGAAGTGTGAATAAAGAGGCCAGGGCTTCTCAGTTGGCTCTTGCATAACGAAGAATAAATACCAATGAAAGAAACTTGCTGGCATTTCCACTGGATACTCCAGGGTGAAAGTAAAGTTAGTGCTCAGGTTGGCCCCTGACCTCCTGTGATGTCCGCTAATGAGTATTATGACGTATCGTGATGTGTGTGGCTATAAAATAGCAGTCAGAAAGAAACTTTGCCAAAATGTTGACTAGATGCTCCAGTCTTCTTCAGGGAGAAAGCAAAGTTATTGTGAGAATGAATTAAAGTTGGTATTCAGGTAGCTTTTCTTCATAAAAGTATGTATTAACGATTTATGAGGTGCAAAGCCAAAGAATAAACTGCAGGATGTGTAGCAAATATTAAGGTGGAGCCCTGGTTATTGATAATTAGAAATACTGTATATACCACTAATGCACATTGAACTCACAAAGATGACAGCTATTGTGGCATACAGTTTTTGGCATACAGTTTTTGGACACACAGTACAGGTGCAATAGGTTTAGCAGTTCTGAGATTGTTTCGAAAGGAAATTTATTGGTTTACAACCTAACAAAGCCCGTTTGCCATTTTAGTAGTATATGTGAATTACAGCTACCTCACTGCGTTAGTACTGCTGCAACAGTGTCGTGAGTAGACTATAGAAATATAGATGTTATTTCGAAAAAATCAATTTTTCAGGGTGTAGATATTGTTGTTTTCTCAATATTCTAACAAATTTCATCCCATTTCTCAATTGTACCTGGCCAACAAACTGTATGCGGATGTTAATTATTGATTATTCTCTTATAGCCTGTGGCTATGATGATGACTTAATATTTACAAATAGCCCCTGGCGCTGTACTTTTGTGTATGGTTTGAATTTTCTTCCATGCTTTACAGCTGAGTTACAGCCAAAGTATTTTTTCCTTTCACTAACTAAGGTGCCACCTTAACATAAGCAAGTGTTGTACACAGCTGGCTTGAGCTCAGCTTCTTGGGTAAATTTCTACATAATAGCTTTCACCTCAGTCCATATCATAGCAATGAGCATCACCCACTAAAATATAACTGTAAAGTAGAGCAGCTCTATAAGCTGAACATTGTCAACCTTTTACGTCATGAAATTACACTTACTAAAGCAAGCCTGAGTGAATCCTATACTAGCAATACAAGTACGTATGTATTGGGGCAATAAATGTCAATGTTTAGCTTAAATTTGCTTTTAGTGAAAGCTACCCTTAATTCAACCTCAAGTAGCCGAAGCCAGGATTATTGATAATTACAAGAAAATATACTGAGAATTAATTTATATTTAGTTGCTACTTTTTCTACAGACGTAGTAGGAATTGAGCAGGAGGCTTACACTGTCAGTGAAGCAGATGGCTCTTTGGAAGTATGTGCTATTCTGGTGAGAGGCAGCCACCTTGGATCCACTCGAGTCACAATGACCACTTTTGATGATGGAGCAGCTGGTAATTAATCCTATACTGATTCCTTAGCATTAAGCTCATCAAAGCTATATGTTTGGAAGGCATTGATCTCACATTCTGATGCTCTGCATTCAATTTCCCATGTATCTAGCTTCAAAAGACTACTCCAGTAAAGCTGTGGACCTTGTGCTTGATTCTGTTACCACCAGATCATGTGTAGTGATTCCAATTGCCAATGACATAGTCCCGGAATTTGCTGAAGACTTTACCGTTAGGCTGACCATTAATGATCACCATGCTGACACGGCCACAGATGTTGCCACAGTAACCATTAATGATGACGATGGTAAGCTGTAACTATGTACATTTCCAGCACGTACTGATGATGATGGTAAATTCAGTTTTATGTGTGGAAATTTGTTAATTCCTTCAGTTGAGCCAGAGCCAGAAAAAGGCTGCACTGTTGAAGTATTTGTATTAGCAGCAATGCAAAAAGAACAACAAATGGCTGTAGTACACAGTATACAAAGTGTATTTCCAAGCCTGTTTGGTGTCCCTCTACCAACTGATCCCACCACTACGATACCTAATGCTACTACTACTAAACCACCATCAAACACGGTCAGGAAAGACCCACTACTCTCTATGACTTATACCACTTTGGCTAAGGAGTTTGATAGGGTTGAGTCAAACACTGGCTACACTCAATTTGTGGAAGCAGTGACAGAGATCACAGAGGCCCACCAAGAAGGCATGCGGTGGCTCATTGGAAACAAAACCCAGGCCAAATGATGTACCAAAAATTGTACAACAGTTTTCTGCTCTCTCTCATACCGAGACTCAAGAACTCCGGAATGTTTTTGGAAAAATGCTATGTATAAGACAGTTATACTCAAATGGATCCTCTAAAAGGAAAAGACAAACTTCTACGAGTTTGCCACTCAGTGATTGTCCAATAGGAGGGATTCAGGATCCAACCATAACAGTACATCAATTCTTTTCATGCCTTCACATGCGATATAGAACCCGTCTGCAGTCAATTTTTGGATTCACAACCAATACTTCATTGCAATGTTTGGCATTTGTTGTGGACACAACCGGCAGTATGAGTCTTGAAATACAAGCTGTACAGAACCTCATTCAGGGATTCCTTTCCAGTGAAGCAATTGAACCAGCCTGTTATGCCATCATTCCATTCAATGATGTGGTTGGGCACGAAAATCGACCACCAGTACTGGAAGAAGGTAAGCCTGATATTTATGCTATGAGCAACATACGTTAATCCATTTTCAACTCTGCAGATTATGGTCCAGTAGGTGTCTATGATACCGAATACCCCAATGATTTACAATATATGCTGAAAAATATTAGTAATCTAACAGCAAGTGGAGGCTATGGTGATTGCGTTGAGTATGGGATGCATGCAATACGGCAAAGCTTACGTGCACCTCACCCTTACTATGGTGGTATTGCTTTGGATAAATTTTCACAGATACTGTTGATCACTGATGCAGGTGCTAAAGATAGTGAACTTCAAAATGATGTTATAGAATTAGCTCATAAACGAGAAGTGTGTATCCACCTACTTTTGAGCACTCATGGGTACTGTCCTGATAGCTTTGGCAGCTACTTGAATGTATCATCTGAGACTGGTGGAACCACAGTGTGGGTGGAGCTTGAAGAAATTGAACAGCTAATAAGTCTGTTTGGACGGTTTAGGGCAGCCTATAGGCACCAGAATATCAATGATACCACAAACAACTGCGAACGTTTCTACCGTAATGGGAGAACACGTGTCAAAAGAAGCAATCACGAGCAATGTCAGAGCTTTTAGAGTTTCCACATTTACTAATATCTTGAAATTCCTTATCACAACGCAGCAGTCCCAATCCAAAGCTACACTGAGGAGCCCTGGTGGTCAAATAACAGAGATCAGTATCTTTAGTGGATATGGAAGCGAAACTATACTGCATCCGGAAGTAGGAGAATGGTCCATTTGTGTGGAGAATGGCACATTATCTGTTTCATTCAATAATCTAATTCTTCTGGACTATGTGGTAACATTTATAGAAGACGAGGAACAATCACCGATTCGTGTTGCTTCAACCACAACTGTTCCTCCTGCATGTAAGTGGCATGTGGGTAGTACCAGCACTTGCTGTATTGAATTGTCGTTACTATGAAATGCTTATCACTAGTACTCCGAACATGTACAACTACTTTGAACTTGCATGTTAGTTTGTTTTTGGCTATAAATCTTTGGGTTGACTTCTGCATGCATGGACAGTGCATTTCTCACCTTTGGTATTGGTATTGGCCAGTAGTATTATAGAAGTACATAATCTAAAGTGTGTTTCTATTCAGGCTCAACTGGTAGAGTTGCAGTACTCACCTCTCGTGTCTCAGACATATCAATGGGTAGTCTCAACTTCATCAGCGCTAGCAGTGGGCGTATCATTGGAAGTGTACCCCTGATCCCGTGCAGTGGAGCTATGGTTGGTATTGCCACCTTCCCCCTGGGTTCTGGCACCTATCAACTGCAGGGAGAGGATACTGGAGGAAACCCATTTATCCATACTAGTACTTCCAGGAAGATTCGTGATTTCAAACCCGGAAACTATTCCCTTACTCCCTCTAGTGCTAATCCACAGGAGCTCAAGGCTGGAGAGCCTGTGATGCTCGTGTTTGAATTGCACAATCGGAATCAGATTGCACCAGCAACTTTCACTTTATCTTCGGAAGCATCAAGTCAATTCACTGTAGTTCCCCATGAAAGCCGTGTCACTCTTGCAGCTGGGAACAGTACCCAGTTAAGTGTACGTGTCACTACTGGATCACATCCACCATGTTACCTTGATTGCCACAGATGGTTGTGCTACTCTGTCAGCCTCTCAGACACTGACTATTGCAGCACCGGTAAGTTAGCAGTAAATGACATTTAGTTTGTGGGATACCAGCTCTTTCATATATTTACAGCCCACATCAGCTACAAACGAGTGTGGCTGTAGCATACATGGTACTTGCATGTACTGTCGCAATACGCCGTGGAAGAAGGTTCCCGACATGTCGATGTGATCCTGGCTATGGAGGGAGACTCTGTGATGAAGGTACATTATATGAGGCAGTATAATCTTATTGTTAGATTAAACTATTAATAATCTTTTCTATAGAGTACTGACAAAGTTTGCTGAGAAGAATAACAAACTTACAAACTTTTGTGTGCATTTGGTAGGTCATTTTCTACTAGAATTTTAATGTATCTGTGCTTTTGATCGGTATACCCCTATCATTGGTTTGTTGTTATTGTTTGCACGCCATTACACAAGTTGTGCTGAGCTGTTGTACCGGTGCAGAGAAAGAAACTGGATGTGGAGCTGCATGTCACTGAAACTGTATGACAACCACAGCTATAGGTTGTGGTTCACCTGAGAGACCAGTGTGAGCTGACCTCTTTTCACGAAAAGCATTGGGCTACAAGAGAGAATTCTATAGCTATGGCAATGACACTCCTATCCACTAGACATGGAGGATTTCATTTATTTGAAGGAAATTGGGAATTAAGATAGTACTTCACACAAACGTATACATATTTATACAGGCCCATATGAGAAATTGCAGGCAGTGCAAACTTCATCTCTTATATAATGAACCTACATAATAAAGGTCACATCTACTCCATCACAACATTCAAACAGTACATTTGCTATGGGAAATTGACAATTATTTCAGTGATCAATTTGAGCATTATTAAACATTCTTACAATGATGGCTATATATTCTCACCTCAGCATGGATTCCCAAGTCTTCATTATTCCTATTCCTTTCTGCCCCACTTCAATACTCACAGTTTTCTGCCGGAGTCCATGAGTCCCAGTATTAAGTATAGAATGATTGTATCCTGATCATTATTATAATTGTGGTATTTTACCGGGTGTTTAAGAAAACACGTTGAATTGATGACACTGTATAGTTCACTTACACAATAAATAATATCATACAGCTAATTAACTGCTAGTGCTAAGCCTTGCTCCAATGGCTCCTCCAGGATGACTCATTCTGACCACATCTTTAGTGACACCTTTTCTCTCAATGAGCTCACACATGATGGCATTACACAGCATCTCCTGCAGCACATGTACAGTAGGAATGGCTACATTAGACAATCTAAAGACTATGTAAGTAGTCTTCCTCAGCAGTTAGTAACACTTATGGGCACCTAATATCAAACCTTAGCCTCATGCCCAGGCCCACATGCATGTTCCACTTAGCTAGGAACTTTTTCTCATGTTCATGACACGTAGGTTAGAAAAAATGTAGAAGGGTAATTTTTGCGTGGGCGAGGACAGCTGCCGTTTGTACCTCAGACTGAGTACTAAAAAACTATTACCACCAAAAGGTAGTCTGTCAAGCGGTCCTGTCCATGCACAGTTATATAACGTGAGAAAAAGTACCAGGCTCTCCAGTGTGAAATGGGCAGAGAGCCTGGGGACGAGGCTAATCGAACCTCTCGTAAGAGGGCCCCATCTACTAATTATAAGCAAGAAAGCGTTCCCTTATCACTGACTTCTTAGTCTACCACTGTAGAGTTAATACAGAAACTCTCAGACTGCAGATGATCCAAGACTGTGAAACTGAGCTAGCCATGCAGTCTACCATACTATAGTTGCTGATTTGATTACATACCAAATATAAAATATGTCATATGATTATTGAATGTCATAGCCTTTTCCAACCTCTTCTTAATGTATTCATAATCTAACCACTGTGGTGGGCACTTACTAGAGATTAGTGGTTGCTAGGAGACATGCATTTACTTCCCGATACCAAACAATCTACTATGACATGCTGTACACATTGAGTCATGCCCTCAAGACCCACCTGTACAATCAAGCTTGAAGTGGGCACACACCCAAACGGTTCCTGTAGTTCCTTATTGTCATAGCCAAGATGTGCCGCACACAACTTGGCGAGTTTTGAATCTATGGCAGGACAGAGGAAATGGTAACAATGTAAGCAACAAACAAGGGCAGTGAGTACAATTATGGTTTGTACAAGATAGCCAACTGAAATCAATCAGTGGATGATTAGCATTGTAGGTCACATGACTCTTTTCAGTGACATTGGTTATACCGCCCCACCCATGAGAATTCACAAGCTTATCTAATAGATGATGTCATATCACAATAATCTAACACATTGTGTATGTGTGTGTACAACTGAAATACCACCCCCACGCTCTGTCTACTGAGTTTGGAGTTAAGGTTGAGTTAGCCTATTTATAGGTTTGCCTAGAGATGGTCGTGCAGGACTGATACCGATACCAGTATCTGCCCCATTTCCATACTGTACCAGTGCCATAATAACAGCATTTGGATATCAGCAATACCTTTCTTCCCCGTCATCGCCAGCGTGGTTACCCCTCTGGCCATCAGCTGGGAGGCGCCCACCACACACTCCTGTGTGCCGCCGCTGTTGGAGAGGAAGAGCGCCACGTCTCTCCCGGCTTGAGCTTTGCCTAGGGATGCAGAATAATCAGTGAACTTGCAGAACAGTTACCAGAACACTCAAAATAGACCAGTTCTTTGCCCATAGACCCACAACACCACCCCCAAAACCTGGGGGGCCCAAACCAACCTCTTTCTGACTTGTGCTACCTCCACATGAATATTACTGATGATTCATGGAGTATGATTTTAATCGTAGCTTTGGTAACTGGGATGCACCAGACAGTACACAGTCACCTTGGTGGGAGGGACATACATGTACATGCATGTAGAGCGGTGTACATGTACCAGGAGCCATCTCTGATAATAACACTACTCAGACAAGGGCCTATTTAGCAAAGCCCCAGTACATTCCTATGACTGCTAGAAAATTACCAAAATGGTGTCCTTAGTAATTAAACTACAAAAGACCGTGGTGAACAAGTACTGTCGTCCAACTAACCGAGGTCTCCGTGGCCCCACTCCGCTGCATGCACAAAGGTGGCAGGAATCCCTACGGATGTGAGAGAGCTGGCGAAACGCTGGGCCACGAGGCCGGACTTCCCTGCAGAGGCAACCAGAGCAGTACAATACTTGAAGTGTGCAGTGGGACAGCTACTAAAGTACAGTGGATGGCTGTGTTCAGTGCCATCATTCACAGGTGTCAACAACAAGGATGGCACTGACATAATCATGGGAAACCTTAGCCACTAAAACAACAATGCACTGTCAAAGCCACCACTACACTAAACAAACACAGCTCTTCCTCACTCACCTATCCCTGAAGTGAGCAGCTGCCCCGGGCAATGCTCGATGATGTCCAAGAAGCGGAGAAGACCGTCGTGATCTACCTGCTCAGAAACGGCAGCTGCCGCCGTCATGTCGTTGTGTAGGGATGTCTGGAACCCCTGCAGTCTCCCATACGTCGATGAAGTACCTGAGGACACAAACAGCCTGGTACTAGAACCTGGAGAGTCCGTGCACTGCTACTGGGAAACTTGTTAGCCCTTTACACTAGTCTTAGCCGCACACCCAGGCCCACCTCATCACACATACGGTTCATCTCATAGCTCAAATACTTGAGAGACCAGGCTACCCTAACTCTCCTCCACACTACACACCCAAGCCACAAGTGAAAGTCAGAGAACAAAGCTACATTCTCATGGTTACCATTATGTACTTATGCTGTTTTTCTCGCCCACAATACTGGTAGTATCCAGTAGTCATGACAACAACCTTGGTTCTTGTAGCACTTGACCAGGACAACCAAATGACACCCACCACTGGCCCAATATGTTACAGTTTCAATTACATGTTAAGGTATATATGCGTGTTCATACCATTGGTGAGGTTGGTAGCATCGGGTAGATATTTCTGGAGAATTTCACTGTGAAGAAATGTGAGACGGGAAACATCAACCAGGCAACAGAGGGAGACTACCACGTGTGTGACCTCTCACCTGGAGCCGTGTGTCGGTACTCCACCTACTGACTGAACACATGCTGCGCCATAGGCGTTGGCCACTCTTCCCAACTTCCTGCGAAGGACAGGAGAGAGAAACGTCACTCAGAGGAGGTTGGACACGACGTGCGATGACACACGATTCAATAGGTAGTAATTTATGGATAGTACTTGTATACTGAGTTAACCGCTAGTATATCGCTGCTGTATGCTGGGGGACCCTGCTGTTTTTAGCCTACCTTGAGATACTGAAGGCAACCATACTGGAGAAAATCCTCAGTCCATCGGATTCAGGGTGAGCCTCGTGCTTCTACTTGTAGTCCTACTGTAGCTGATTAGAATAAGCAATATATCATGCTATCCGGCAGCAAGAAGCTTCCAAACACGGTCTCTTTGTCGTTTTTAGCAGACAAGAGAATGGATTACGTGATCAACAGTCTATTTGCACGTGACCGTCCTCTGAATCTCACTCATAAGGAACTAGTATGTGCATGTATGTCTGGTGTGACTTGTGACCATTACACGTACTGCAAATTTTCCGGGCTGTTGGGTAGTCCATTTTGTCTTAAACCTGCAAAGAAATAAATAGCAGTAATACCTCTGGGCCATATGTACATGTACATACAGCAAGAAGTACAAGGCACTCGGCAATAATGCATACTGTCAGTCAAGGTATATAGCAGACTGAAATGTCGCTATACTTGCTTGTACAGCGGTATTCACTAATGAGTAGGTAATCATCAGGTCTTTGCTTGCTTGCTGAGGCAATAGGCCTAAGCACTAGCAGTAAGGACACTGGTAGTGGACAGAGTGACTAAAATATTCCAAGAATGTTATTGTGATAACGAGGTGACCTCAGGAAACATTCCCATCGTGTGTAGGAAAGGAATTCACCTAACCACACTGACACTAGAAGGATGATAAGTGTGTCTTTGAAGTATAACAACTCACTCTATGCTGCTGCATAAATGAAGTCTGCAACTAACCCCATACCCAGACCTCCCATGCCCAGATTTTATCTCGCCGCCGTGGAGAAAAATTGGGGAGGTACACCCCAATGGGTGTACGAGGTTAGCCTACTATCGTAGGCACTCTATGCATTGCTCAAAAATTTTTTTTGCCATGAAGTAATCTAAATGTCCTGAAACAGCTTGCAAAGTGCAAAAGAACTTACAGAAGACAGCGACAAGGCTCCTGTTGTGTTTTTACAGCTACAAAATGGCAAGGCAGCTGCGTAACAAGCTCGATTGAAGTCTGGCCCGTCTGCAGTATTAATGTGTAAGCAAGCCAGACATCAAAGCAAGGTACCAGTGCAGTGTAATTTATGTGCATAGCTTGCTAGCAATCAACAAAGACCATTCGCTCGGCAATAACTGGTGCAGTGGATACTGGCAAGAAGAGCAGGGCAGGGGAGGGCAGGGCAGGGCTGGGCTGGGTCTGAATTTTGGCAGGTCGTAACTACAGATCTGGCATCACTAGCCTAAATACATGTACAAGAGCAGCGTCACTGATAATAAGAGATTGGCAGAGTCACAGGAAAAATTCCAGCTTTCCATTAATGGGAATATACCGGTTTTTTGATATTTCACATGAATGCAATCGTGTACATCACTCCTTTCCCACAAGACAGCCGATCTCACTGCCATGCCTGTTAAATTGCACTAGCGCTATAGCAGGTTCGCATGTAAAATACTGTCGCTGGGTAGCTCCTTAAATACTATTGGCACTTCAAAGGTTCCATAGCGAGAGCTCAGCTAGTTACCACAGTGGCCATTGTGAGAGAATTTTTTTGGTAAACCACGAGACTGCCATTATTTTCAGTATACCACAGTGGCTAAGACGCACAGAACCAGTCGGACAAGAGGCCAACGTCAAGCTGCACCAGCTGTACACACACAGGGCATCCACGCCACAGCTTACCGACCTGACAACAACCACGCCACAGCTTACCGACCTGACAACAACCACTCATCTGCAACAAACGGACACTAAAGGTTGCAAACGTTCAATAAACAAATATGCACCTTACTAGATCCTGCAGAAATTTATACCTAAGACATCCATTTCAGTATTCCATGAAATTATATCGATGCTAGCCCTAACCACGTCACCCCATATATGTGCATAACAGGTCGTACATCCTAGGCGTGGCGAACGTATGTCAGGCCAATACCAGAGTTTGTTCTGTTTCTTCAAATGTTGAGAAAGCTATAGTAGGGCTGGGAGCCTAGGTGAAATATCCATTATATGGCTTTACTGATAAAGGTAGTCCTATTCCCAGACAGTCCTGCATCAGAATGGCTTAGTCACTTAGCTTAATTCCCAGGCTCTCCTGAACCAAGGATTCAAAATGCAATGACCCCTAAATTAGATGTCATCTTGATGACTTTTTTTTTAGTTGCTAGGTTACACCTAGGAGTTACACGTATACTCAGGTGAGGTTTATCCTTCTCCCTTAACTCCAGTTCTGCTTGGGAACATCCAGGAACTACCTCTCTTCCTAGGAAGCCATCACAGCTTTGCCACGGTATAATTAATATGGGTGGACACCTAGCCTCGTCCCCAGGCTCCCCTCCCACGCGCTCCCCACAAGAGCAGTAGCCTAAACGTCGAGTAAGGCGGATTCTATAGCTCTTGCCTCACTCTCCGCCCAACCAACAGAGTGGTGCCCCCCACTATGCGAGATACATCAACTCACCGACAACAAGACCTCCGAGGAATGCGTCTCCGGCTCCAGTAGAGTCGACCATTTTCTCGATCGAAGGCGGAGTAACTTCAACAGCCTGGGGAGTATAAACCGGGGAGAGGATAGAGAGTCACAAGCACCTGCTCTGCTGTCTCTGAACTGGCTCGGGTACTACATACACTAGTACTAGTATATAGAGAAACTTATGAAAAAAGGATGCACCTCGGACGATCGAGAGGCGCGCGCATACTAAGGCGTGACCTCAGCCGCATTAACGAGGCATTGCAATTAATCGCAATACATCGTGATGTATACCGCTCTAGACATATGTTCACAAGGAAACAGCTGTAAAATTAAGAATGTGGTAGAAGTGGGGTGGGCTATGGCCTATGGCTGCATACTTTATGTGGCATTGTGAGACAACCTGTATAATTCAACTATAAAGATCTTACACTACTCACTTACTAAAAATGTGGTATTGAGACAATTTCCGAGTAGTTACAAAGTTTACTTTTTAAAAGGGCAAGAGACTGCAGCTGATAGCTTCCTATGCCCAATTTGGCAAACTAGGGGTGAGTATGAACAAGTGAGCGGGAGGATCAGAATTATGAAGATCTCGAGATTTTGTATGTGGATCCATTATCAGGTTATTGCAGTCTGGTCTCTCTCTCCCTGGCTGTCTTGGTTGCCAATCTCACATGTGGCAGGTACTCATCTGCTGCAGTCTGGCCTCTCTTTTCCTCGACAGCTCGATTCCACTGGTCTTATTCCCAGTCCCTCTGTCAGAGGACGGCTGCATGGACCCCCTGGATGGTTGGACCCCCTGGTCCAAATATCCTAGCTAGGATAAACGGACCGGGGGTCCAAGCATACGTGCGAAATTTCGGACTCCCTCCCGGATGAGTGGACTCCTTGCGTCAATGCGTGTCTGCAAGTGGCACTTCCTTTGGCGTATACGCTATGAAGCTATGGAGGATTTTAATATGTCCGAGTTTTTAAGTGAGCAGCGGTACCCAGAAGGTCTGACGAAGGAGAAGAAGAGGAATTTCAGGTACCTGCGGAAGCCGAGAAGTGAACAAACCCCGGGGTCCATTTCGGGGGGGGGGTCCAACCATCGGAAAAATTGGAATTATGGTAACATCTGACCAATCAGATTAGAGGTTCACTGCACTATCTCTGCATACTTAAGTATGCAGTTTAGTGGGTAAGCGAGATGACACATTTTACCTAGTCTAACAAAAACAGTTTCACACGAGGTCATGTCATTTATCACGTCCGCTCTAAAAGACGTGCCACAAATTTGTTTATTCCACAATTGGTGCTTGCTTAGCCTGTATTGAATTAGGCCATTTACTCTAGCCTCATTTCAATTGGGTCTGTTGCCTCAAGTGGAAACAGGCAGGCAAACATGACAGTGATCTTGTTACCACTACTTGAATAGCCCACATTGAGGCGTAATTCTAAACTTCATAATTAATTTTTCCCCCCACAATACACACTCACACATGCTTTCAGAAAGCTGAGAATAAAGCTTGATATGAGGTCTTTTGACAGTTGTTTCAACCACTACTATAGGACACAGATGGCACCACCTGCCCACGCAAATACCTAACCACCACAAGTATGCAGGGACTCCTGGGAGGAACTCATGTTCTGTCTGGCCTCACTGGAAGGTGTAGAATAGAAGCTGAAAGCAACTGCCCCACTAGAAGAGCATACCATAAACTCTGGAGTACAAGTACCGGTACTTCTATTTGAAAATTGCGCATTTTCACAATATCGACTGCATGGGATACTTCTTCTGATGATGAATCTCCGAGTGCTTGAGTTATCATGCCTATTCATGTTTTAATCACTCACACTTGCACTATTACACATCCCAGTTTACTTGATGATTTGTTGTTTGATGGGTACTTATATTCATTGGGTACTTATGTTTGTGTGGGTACCACTATTCAGGAAAAGGGTAGTAACTGCTTTGATAGGAACTTATATTCCTGGGGTACTTGTAAATGATGGGTACTTATGCTCCAGAGTATATTATGGTATCCCACAATTAACGGTCAGACTTTCATTCAAAGTTAGTCCTCACTACTTCCTCTTTCCAGTACTGAGGTTACATCCTAGCTAGAGAACCATGGCATCTCAAAAGATATCGTTTTCTCCTTCAGCAAGGTAATACCCTCTTTCTCTCTCTCTCCCCCCCCCACCCCCCCTTTCTCTGCATGCTTACACATTCTCTGGTGGCAAGGATACTCTCCCTCTCTCCGTTGGTGATGGCCACCAGCTTAGAGCCACACAGCCTGACAAGCTCAGTTGCCACCTCTGGTAGGGAACAGCTGCAAATGGATGTGCATTCAAATGTGAAAAAAATAGCTTATGTATGAGATAAAGCACTAAGCATACATGTAGCTAATTGGTTCAAGCTGTCAAGAAATCTCCAGTCACAAGCTCAAGATTCAGACACATAATATTATGATGACAGCTAATCTATAATCCGATTAGAATGAATGATATCTCATTTCCAAGTTGGTCAATTGTAGCCTTGTCCCCAGCCATTCAATATGTGTGATGTGAGTGCTGAATGTCCATAGGTTCATCACAGGCCCCCAGTATACTGACACATCGAGTCCACAAATCTTGAGCCTACAGCTAGGCTAAGAACTGACCCTAATGTACCCATGGCCTCCTTCCCAGATTTCATTCCACGCGAGGTTGTACTGAACCCATGTAGGTAACTGCAAATGTAGTACTGGGAAATACTCTCACTCTCTGGGAAACACACCCACATGAATAATGACATCTCATTTCTAAGCTGGTCAAATTGTAGCCTGTGTGTGTAAGTGCTGAATGTCCATAGGTTCAGCACAGGCCCCCAACATACTGATGCAGCTGGTTGAGTCCACAATTCTCTAGCCTATAGCCTATGCTAGGCTAAGAACTGACCCTAATGTACCCTAATGTACCCACGGCCTCCTGCCTAGATTTTATTGCATACGAGGTTGTGCTAGTGCGCCTGGGAACAAGACCAACACTTGTATACATACTGCCACTAATCTTGTTCACTCTGCAGCTTTTCAAATGGTGTGGAATGGAGTCTGAGAACGAGGTCAGGGTCCACATGTCTACTCACCTACTTGAGAGTCCAGACCCCAGTACCTCCAGCAATCCGACTGCCGCTGCCTTGGTTGGCTTGAGGACGTCGGCCCTTCTCACACACTCTACCACTTCATCCATAGTCCCTAGCATTGCTTCCTTGATGGCAACCTGCAGCAGTTACCACTCCAATTAGAAGGTAATTAAAGTACTACCATTTTTTGTTACTTGTCCAGTGCTCCAAATAAAGCCCTAGCCTGAAATAGCATACATCTACTTAGGTAACCAGGACATCCCTATGGTAACCATGGTAACCAGGCCACCCATGGTAACCAGGTCATGCGACTTCATCTTAGTGCAATACCTTTGTAGTCATGTGATTATTCCCATTTGGACATATGTTTACATATTGCTATGGAATGAAGACTGGGAATGAGACTAGCATGGGATAGTTAAGGTAAGATAGTAGTATAGTATGCAGTTCTGAGAACTGCTACAACCATTTGCTGAGAAGACAACTTACTGATGGCGTCACGTCCACATCCAAGATAGACAAGACGTTAGCTCTCCTGCAGGAAGAAACTCCAGTAATTAAGAGCCACAGCAGTTCAGTTCTGTCAAGAGTCAGTGAAAGCTACTCTTTGCTAGCCTTGTTTCTCGGCTATTACCACATGCAAAAGAGGTGTGAACAAAACATTCACGACTCACCTTGCAGACTCCAGTAGAGCTAGCACACCTGAGAGAGGTACCTGTGATATCTCAGTAGTCACCATTTCAGCATTTTCCTGTATAGCTTCATCTGAGAATGGGAGAGGGGAGGGAGAGGAGGAGGGGGGGAGGGGAGGGGAGGGGAGGGGATGGGGAGGGGGGAGGGGGAGGGGAGGGGAGGGGAGGGGCTGGCAACTAAGCCTACAAGTATCTTTAGCAGCAAGATTAAGCTAGAGGTTATGCACACAGTTTTTGGTGGCTAATTCTCCAATGACAGACGTACCAAAGTATTCTCGGACAGCTTCAGCATCGATCAGTGACGTAGCTGCGGGAGCCATGACGATGCTTCGCTCACCATCTTCTTGGACAAAGACATGGCACTGGAATCGCATACAAACGTGTGATATCACAGTAAAAGACTCGTGGAGGAAGCTCATACAGGAAGAGTGACTCCCAAGACCTTGGGCTTCCCAGCGGACATACCTGGGCTGTTGGGAATTTGAAGTCAGCTGCAGGAGGTAGAGAAAGATACACTGCATCCTTCCTTCATGGGTTGGAAACTGGGAATTAGGATACAAACCTTTGATGAATTGCGTAGAGACTCCGAATTTCTTTAGATTTGAACGAATGAAGCGTCCAAGGTCATCTTGACCTTGCAAGGCAAGTAGGCCAGTGGGGACTGTGTGTGTGTGTGTGTGTGTGTGTGTGCATGCATGTGAGTGAGTGGTGTGTATGGTATGTAGTGTGTGGTATGCGGGTGTGAGTATGGTGTGTGTTTGTGTGTGCAAGTATGTACATGTATCATCAATGCTCTCATTGAACAGTACATTTTGTCTGCAGGCTTAATTATGTCTGGGTGGTGAATAACGAGTCTAATTGCTGTCAACCACCACACACAAAGGAAAGTTTACCTAGTCTTGGCCCCTCCCCCTCACGATATTTCGTGAGGTGGGAGGAGCCAACGTCTGAGACACTTACCTCCGGCAAGAGCGGCCCAGGAGAGATGGTTCAGCGTCACACCGCCAACCAGCCTTTTCTCCAGAACCTTAAACGGACTAAACAATGAGTAGAGCAAAGATACACTATCACATGTCAGTAGTACAGTATGCATAGACTATAATGCATACCTTGAGAAAAAACCCTTGTCCCCGACCTTTGGGACGACTGTAAGATAACAAGCATTGATAGAAGTAGTGAGTAGTGCACTTTGCGGGTTGTTGCTAAAGCGCTTACCCTTCACATTATAGACATGATCCACCACGTTGCTCCCACATCCCAGGACCAGCTTCTCCTTTGCTTGGGTCGCTACAGAAAATATGATACTGGGAAGATTATCACACCGCCACCTCCAGAGGACTCATAAGCCAGACTCCTCCCCACCCCCCACCTCCCACCCCAACACTGCCTGTTTCAAGGACATACCACAGAGCCCCAACGGCCAGTTGTGTGAGGAAGACAGTTTTATCGAAATGTCTGCAGCGCACCCATTTCACGGCAACAAAAACATGTTGTCATTAGGCGCCAGGCTGTTATCATGTGAGAATCATGTTTCTACCTACGTAGCCCCCCCCCCCCCACACACACACAGGTCTGCCCCCACGTGTGTAACTGAAGAGGTTACATCAACAAGTGTAACAATCATGTGATAGTCATGTGAGACTCAACAGCACAATACCACTGGGCTATTATCATCAGTGTATCAATGAACAAGCTACTGAAACCGTAACATACTTAAGTCCTCGAATAAAATGTGGCCTTCTGGCGCTGTTGTTAAAAAGAAGTAACTTGGGCTAATGCATGAGCGCATGATTTTCAAGACAGTGCTATCTGGTAGTATTAAAGCTAAATCCAACTATATTCATGTGTCACTAATTGTAGGGGCAGAAAGTGAGGGAGCTAGTAGACACGTTACGTGTCTATATTTATTATGGTTAGGGCTGGGAAAAGATGATGATCTGCGTACTTACGGGTAGAGGTGGAGAGGCATCGGATTAACGTCAGTGCAGAGGTATTCTTCCAGCGCCACACTGACAATCTTGGACCTTGTGCCATTGTCATAATTTTAACGGTAAATAAATACACCGAAACGGTTAATCGAAAACACTCTAGTTTGGTGGACCAATTATTAATGGTTGTCTGTTTCTTTATAGTTTAATACACTTTATAGTAGTGCAAGCTGGTCATATATGAAGCTTGTGACCATTGTTCGATGTTGCGAGGATGTTAGCTAATGTTGAAGGAAGTCGGTCACGTTTGATACTCCGGATATTACGTATTTAGCATGGCACCGTTTATACGTATTCTAAACAGTCCCGTCCAGCCCCGCCTCCTTCAATTTTGCAAGTTGCGGTCGCAATGGACATCCTCAACGACCTCGACTCCTACCTGGCTCGCTTGAGCGACGAGGCGAACACTAGCGACAGCACGCACCTGAAGAACGCTTGCGATGAGTGCAAGGCGGCCCCTTCCCCGTTGGTGTACGCCACAACCAATACCCACAGGTACGATGTTTTGTGAGACTAGCAGCTAGCTGGTTCTTTGCTCGCGAACCAGACCACGAAGACTTCCTTTGCGGAAGGCGGTCTGGCTCGCGAGACTACTCGAGTATATAGGAGCCTGTAGCTAAAACTACGCTATCCCCAGGCTCCACCTTCCCGTGCAGGGGATAGGGAAGGGGGAATGACACATTCCATACTCCACCTCATGTGTGAACTCCATAATTATCAATACAGAGCACAGTATATATTATTTTCAGCTGAAAAACAGCAGACAAGCAGCATCTGGGATAGTCTCCCATGCCAGCCTCCGTTTGTTGGCACGCAGGACTACATCTGGGATATGCACATAAGAATAGTTTCCAGACCCTGAGATTGCCTATAATATCTCTTGCTCTAAATACAGGGAATGTCTAAAAGAGATGCTGAAAGCATGGGAAGGGCTTGATCTCACTGCAACACTTTCTGAGAATGGAGCGACAACGGCGCACCTCGCTGTAAGGAAGGGTGATCTGAGAACTCTGCAGCTTCTCCTGGAAGCCAACGAATCGCTTTGTAAAACAGGAGATGTCAATGGAGCTACTCCCCTTCATGTTTGTGCCTATCATGGCCATCTGGACTGCTTGGCGTGGTTGCTGGAGAAGGGTGCTTGCGCAGATCAGAAGGATTCCGATGGTGCCACTGCTGTCCACTTCGCAGCCGCCTCTGGCCACTTGGATTGCCTCAAGTTGCTCGTACAGGAAGGCAAGGGGAACTCCAACGAGCAAACTCACGGTGGTGAAACTCCAGGTAAAGACAAAACAACAATATAATTACAGGAAATGGAATATGAATTTGTGACTCAGTAGTAATGTCTGCTTTTGTCTCTCCTGCAGTATATTTTGCAGCACAGGAAGGCCACTTGGACTGTGTTCAGTGGCTTGTGGAGCATGCAAACGCAGACCCTTTCTTGGCTTCCAACGATGGGATGACTCCGCTTCATGCCACAGCGCAGACTGGGCAACGAAACGTCATTCACTGGCTTGTCAGATGTGCAAACTGCTCAATCACGTGCAGAACATGGGATGGGGCCACACCAGTACACTTTGCAGCTGCAAAAGGTATAGCTACAGTAATTTCATGAGAGACTTAAAATTAGAGAAGGCATTAAATCTTTCATGCAGTATGCATACCATCCATAGTGCAGGCCTCCCACGCCTAGATTTTATCTCATAGCCATGGAGAAAAATCAGGAAGTCTATGGCTGCAATGCAAGATAATACTATATCTGGGCGTGGGAGGCCTGGGTACAAGGTTACAGCAATGGCCTAGCTATTAGATGCATGAAGCCAAGATCATGAACAGACAATGACTCCATGACACCCTGTAGGCCACGTTGCAATCTTGGAATGGATGTTGCATCACTCCCTTGCAACCGGAATGGAGCGAGATGACTTTGACGCCACTCCAGTCCATGATGCCGCAGAGCAAGGGCAGCTGGAGTGCCTACATGTGTTCTTTAACCACTCTGTTGACCTCAATCAGAGAGACTCTGATGGTTGTACTCCAAAGTAATGACTATGGTATTGATAATGTGTATAGTATATTAATTAATGCCTGTACCTCATGTATACAGGAATCTGGCGGAGGAAAAGGGGCACAAGAAGTGCATCGCATTTTTGGAAAATCCCGGCAAGGTCATTATGACCGAAAAGAGACAGACTATCCAAGTAAGTCTTAGCTTCTTTCCCACATTGCCCAGCGTTTTTGCAAACAAAAAAAAGGGCAATGGAGCCTTGGAATAATGTGATAGCTATTACTGGTCCAGTAATTGCCCATTTTTGATCAACACACAAGCTGATAGCTATCTGCTGTAACAGTATTCCCTGCCTTCACTTTAGTCTCATCCCCAGGCTCCCCTCCCACGCGCAAGGGAGGGGAGCCTGGGGACGAGGCTACTAAGTTGACCATGCACTTTCCTATTCTTGCCAGGATGCTGATGCAGCTGTACTAGGGCTACTAGTTCCACGGATGGAGACCCCAGAGCAGCCTTCCCCAGCTACCAAAGCCAAGAAGAAGAGAACCTTCAGCTTCCTCTCAAAGATCAAGGTATAATAAAGGCTCCAATATTAATGGGTGATGTGTGTGTTGGTAATAGCTAGTAGGCCTGTAAATGTGTCAGTCACTCCTCGATCATTGATCACCTCCTCTTTGCCTCCATAGGGTGGTGGCCACGGGAGCATCAAATAGCTGGTATGGTCTGGCTGGCCACCAACAAAATATGCATCCTTCCATTGTGCACAAGCTCTGCATTCTAAACCTCTTCATCCTTTGTATACATACTCACATAGTCAATTGCTGTATCCCCCCCTAACACTGGTCACCATGGTTACCTTGCATGGTCCGCTGTCTCCGTCTACAATAATTGTGAATAACACAGTACTTATTACGTCTGTATGCTGTTGAATGAAATTCAAGAGTACAGGTGCAAAGAGTAAACAAACTTCAGTGAATTCATGCTGCTGCCCCCTGGGTCAGCAGGCCCCTATCAGCAGATTCACAGCAGACTTGTGTCTACTAGCATAATGATATTATCAAACAGGGTGCATGCACGCATGTCCAGTCTTGTTCTAGGCTCCAAGCTGTAGAAAAGTAATCCTTTAATAATTATTGGCAAAAGGCTGCAGCTGAGCGTGCATAAATTATCATGGAGTATGGTATTAAAACAGGAATTAAAGGCCGGCCACTACCGGCCACATCCAGTCACGGTGGTTGTATGCATGGGTACTTAAGTCTACTAACCTAATTAAAATGTATTTAGGGTTTGTCTATATATCAGGATCAGAACATCCCAAAACATCCTGGAAAGTGCAGAAAAATGCACATAGGGGATAATATGTTATGATTTTAATAACTGACCAGGCAGTCACATGACAGAATTACAAAATTAATTTTGCTAGTAGCTGGTAGCAAAAAAAAAAGGACACACGGTTGCACACAATCTTGCATTTCAAAAAAATCTGATCAAACACACACGCTGACACAGGTACAAAACATAGGTATTATTATGGAATGTGAGTGAAACAAAATGACTTGATGTGATTCACAACTCTACACTATACATCACGTAAACAGTGTTCAAGTGATCTGCAAACATAGCACACTGCCCAACGAAAAGAAAAAAGTATAAATAACCACAATTTCTGAAGTTGCATTAAAAAAAAGAAAATTGCAAAAAATGAATGCTAATGACTTGCAGTGGAGTTGACACTCTCAGAGCTGGAGAAGACCTTTCCGCGGTTGAGGGACTCAAATTCGTAAGACTTGCCCGGTGAGGAGCCCATGAGGCTAAAGTCTGGTACTTGCAAGAGGTCGTTCTTCTGCTCACTGAGGCTGGCAGGGATGCTCCTGCTGTTGTGCATGCTGCTGCCATTGACGCCTAGGTAACTCGTCGGGGCAGCGACCTGCGGGGCCTTCTCCCTACAAGTGTGTATGTGTGTGTGAGCCCACCACAGTAATATGCAGCTAAGAAAATTAGCTTAATTTGTACATGTATGTGGAGGAGCACATGAGCTGCCGAAGGAGCTTGCAACCACAGTTCCATCCAATATAGTTAAATAGTTCCGCTCATTCAAATTGCTTGTGACGTCACAGCTTTCTTCTCAGTTACAGTCCCCCTCCCAAACTGAACTCCCTTTACTCATGGTTTGCTTTCCAAATAAGGAAGTTAGCAAATACAAATACGAATTTGGATGGCACTCGCAGGGAAGTTGAAGTTGCATGCTCTTTCACTGCCTTTGGCAGCTCATGTGCTCCTGTCATGCACTTGACTCACCCGCTTGATCTTGTCCACTTGAGAGGTGCGGCCATGGCAGCATCTTCCTTGAGCTGGGCGATATCGTCGAAGCTGTACGAAGTTGGCAGCCCGATTTCAAGATTTATCTTTTCTGCCACTCCCACTTCGCTTTCTACCGGGCCCGTCTCTTCAAAAACTTGATCAAGAGAGCCCTGTTGTGCTATCTTCCCCGGTAGGATGCGTGCTGTCGGCGCTGATACTCTCCGATGGCGCATGCGATCCAACTCCAGTTTGTTGGGAACTGGCGCGGTGAGGGCCTCAATGAAGGCTTCCGTGTAGGCAGAAGTTCTCTTAGATTCTTTGGAGGGGCTGGAGGCCAGGTAGAGGTCATCCAACGAACCAGTGGAGCCAGAAGAACTCATTTTACGGCTAATGCTCAGCTGTGGAGTAGAGAGGTAAGGTGCTTCATTATCAGCACAATTCATGCACCCAAACTTCCCTCTCGTCTCTGGGAAACAGGGTTAAGGCCAGTATTGCACATACGTGTACATACAATGATTAGTATTAGCATGTATCCGTTGGTTGCATAAAACCACACCTGTCTTTTTGTGTATCTTCCAGGAAGGCATGGGCTAGTGAAGTCGGTTGCAACGTGGGTCTGTAGCTTCAGCCGCCGGGTTCCGGATACAGCAGTGACCTTGAACCGAGAGAAGAATCTAGAAGAACAACTCAAATGTAATAAAAATGTGTAGTGAAGACATAATTATAAAGCTACGTCATGGGACCTACTCACCCTTTTCCTGTCGTTCCTCCCCTACCCTCCTTGAGCATCTGCTGGTAGTCCGAGGACTTGAGGAAGCGAGCGTAGATATCGTTCTGCATGAGGAGGAAGATCTGGAGCTGCAGGATTGAGACGGGAGAGAAAGGAAAGCTGAGAACGGGTACCAATGAACCCCCTTACTTATCATGTATTGCTACATGTATACACAGACTGAGGGATTGTGAAAACACATGGCATAGAGACTGTTCCACCCGACTCTTGCATGAACAGAAAGACTGTTGTTTCACTCTCACTGCCGGCACATAATAGTAAGCCACACCTGTGAGCTGGAAAAGGCATATCTTGAGGGCTTTTGTAGGTCCTGCTCAATCTCCTCCTTCACGTTGGCACTCACGTTTACCTCGCTGGAGGCATTACGTTGTAGAAATTCACTGCATGTATAACGTACGTGAGTGTGTAAGTGTGAGTTTGTACGAAAGAGATGAATAATGATCGAGGGTGGGCATTAAATGGAACACCAAAGGTAATACAAGGATGGGTATTAATAAGAACGTACTCATAGATGAGCTTAACAGAGCCTGGCACAGCTGCAAGGGGGATGGATTTCAGGTCTCGGCAGGCCTGCCAGAACCGGATGTTCTCGGAGTTGTACTGGGCCTTGCAGTACTCCTCAAAATTGTACCTCCCTGTCACGTCCGTGAGCAGGTCTAGAAAGGAGCAGGCCCAGCGTCGAACTTGCCGCTCAGAGGGGTGGTCGACTCTGGGGGAAAGAAGGGAAGGAGGGAATCATGGATGAATATAGCAAAACCAATAGCCTCTGGGGGGGAGTAGGCACTAAATGGAGAAAATACAAGAGGTGAGACTATGTAATCGCATCATCATTTGTGAAATACTCCACTGATATGCTGTAGCCCCTGCCCAAAGTGCTTCATTGCTATGAAACACTGGTGTTCAAGAGACTGCTACAATAATTCTGTACCGACGTGCTGCACTATAGTAATTCTGTACCCAGTTTAGCAGTCTCTACTCGTAATAACCCAAACAGTACCATTCATGAGGTAAAACTGAAGGTAACGCTTTAAACAAAACTTTCCTTTCATCCTGAACACACAATTATAAGCCCTGCAAATACTGTCACAATTAACAGCCCCAGTCCTGCACCAGGCTCAGGATTTCTAAATCCCTACGAGCTCACAGTGATTTCTCCACCGTCCATAAGGTATCGTCCCCAGTAATCCAAGGGTTGCTGGGCTCGGGAGGGGTCAGCATGGGGTCAAACTCCATGTACTTCTGACTCAGCTTCACTGCCCTGAAATTAGGAAAAAAAGTGTGACACTTGACATTGACACCGAGTACATACGTGAGCTTTTGAAAGATCAAAGTAAGTTCATCCTTTGGGCTACTACAGCAAGCAAGCTCACGCTTCTAGGGCTGTAGACATGTGCACTCGAGGCCTCTTCAGGTAGCGTTTGAGGAAGCTGACTTCGGTCCTCAGGCTCTCTTCCGTCCATTTCTAGGAAGAGATAAATGGTAGGCAATAATTTGGAATACGCATCCTCACATGTTACATGTAGCTCAATGGGCAATAATTGGAATATTCTCGTTACTGTGTGTGTGCACTAACCTCCGGATGCCACACAGATCTCGGTGTGCCGTGTCTGGTGAGGAGGGTATCTCCCGCGCCACTCTCCCTGGGCTGGAGGAGCAGGTCAGCAAGTACGGGTATAAGGTACTTGGCTGGATTATAGCTGAAGTTTCAATCACGAAATACCAACATACATGTCTAGCTAGTCACTCAATATCATTCTCAAACTTCCTGAGCTGGAAGAGGAAGGTTGGCTAGCTCAAACATCCTGCTTTGCCAAAAGGAAAAGAGGCCATAGCACACGCTCCAAAGGAAACGCAATATAGGGCTCACTGGAGCTTCAGCAAGGCCTCCTGACATGGCTGAAGCCAAGGAGTGCCTTCAATGGACCATTTTCCACTTACTACACTGATGCAAATCAGAGCAAGCTATTACAATCATCATTTCATTTGGGAGAGAGTTGCCCAAATTCAAAAACTTGTGCACGCACTGATAACATCAGTGGAAAACGGTCTATTGCTTTAGTGCCATATACATCCAGGCTTCGGTGTATCCCAGCACTTACCGGAGGTCTCTGCAGTCTCCAGTAGGCCTCTTCCTGACTGCCGATGATGGCCTTGGCCACACGTTTCTGCTCACGGAATACCCTGAACCAGGACAGAGAAATCAAGTCAGCACTTGCTTCCCAGAGTACCATACAAACATATAGCCTCATTCCCCAGCCCACGTGCACGTTTCACTTCAGCTAGCGGCAGATCTCAGACAACGAAGGAAGGCAGCGAATCTACACTTTTTGTAGTCACTCTTCAGAGACTGGTTGTACCACAGACTGAGCACCGAATCACTGTCACCAGCAAAAGGCAGAGAAGCGCAACAGTTTTTCAAGCGGTCACTTAATCACTCAAGAAAAGCACCAGGCTCTCCAGTGTAAAATGTGCAGGAGAGCCTGATAAGACCAATATAAACATACACAGCTCTCTATCAAACTGTTACTGCTGGGAAGTTTTCCCTACTACAATAATATGGCTATCAGCTATCAATTTTGAAACAAGCTCCTAGACAATTCATCAGTTAGTAAACTTTAAAGGCTCAGCTTTCAGTCCCCAGGTCGCTCTAAACTGGATACTGAAACGGATGCAACAAGTCCCCCCCCCCCCCCCCACCCTCCCTCCCCCAACTCTGCACTCACCTGACGTCTTCGTCTGCCTTCTCCGTTACTGCCTTCCACCGCTTGGCCAGCCTCAGCTTCAGCTTGTGGAGGTTGTTCTGCAGATCAGAAACATAACACAAAGCAAGCCAAGTGATAGTCACTGCAGGTGACTGCCAAGACATGGGCCCGTTTCCTCCACTGGGTCTATCACCATGAGTAGCCTGCAGCCTCGCCAGGTTCTAATGTGTATTTTACTTCATTATGGCAAGCCTGGTACATTTTTTTCAAGCGATTTAACAAATTCAATTACACGTGGACCAGGACCACCTACAATGGCTGCTTTTTCCCTACCTTTTAGGGGGCATGTGGGACTTCCCTCTCCCCCCCACTGGAGGAATTTCCCCCCGTGACCCTCCACTATACATTGTACACGTATGAAACCCTGGCTTAAAACCACTTTAGTGATGTGATTTATCAGCTTACGAACGTACCAGTTCGTAGTCAAGCAGTCTTATCCTGTGCTTGCTTCTCAAGACCTGCTTCACCAGGTAGACACCTGTTCAAGATGCAAAATTGCTGCCAGCTTTACACAATACACACCGAACAAAGCCATTGTCGTGTACAGGACATGCAAAATGAATCAACATTCAAACTTAAAATGAGCCTCTTCATAAAATAAGTGTCTTCATAAAATGCAGGTGTCTTTTAGAGCTGGAGTATGAGTTGATGGACCTTACAGAGGCAGAGTACATGTACATGCAATGATGAAATCACCTAGGCTCATGAATAATTACTGGAAGGCATGATCATTCCATTCTGTGTAGGCTGAAAAATACTACAAATATGGAACATGTCAGGAATTACCACAGGTCGGGCGTAAAGAGCTAAAACTGAGGACTAAACAAGTTCTGTAGGACTAAAAATGTCACTCTCACAGAGCAACTACATGAGTACTTGCAAGACAGCACATCCATTACACCATTCTACAAAACACTTCGGCCTAGCCTACAGATAAAATTGTAAAAACACACGTACACGTAGCACTCACCGTACTCAGAGTCAGAGGTGGGTGGGTTCTGCGATGGCCAGTAGTACGGAGTCTATGGGACAAACACAGGAAGTAAGGCACTCATAAGGGAATACCAGGACACTGCATTGGGAGTGCGATGGCACCTCAACCCTAAAAACAAAGGACTCGGTACCCCAACCGTATGTACATTTACTAGTTGCAAACGAGTGAGAACAACAGACAACTATCTTAGGTGAGGTTTTTTTCATCCATAGTATACATGTATGTACATTTTAAAGAAAAGTTTGCAATCTGTATGCCAATTGATAGCTTCACATAACAAAGATGTTTTGCCTACTACACAGCTGGCTTCTGGAACCTACATAATAGATACACAATAGAAAGAGGCTAGGGCTTCACGGATGAGTAGCTCTTCTGATAACAAGAACAGACAGATACATGTACATGCAACTCACCTGGAATCTGTAGAGGGTGTTGTCGTCTCGGACAGGGATACTGTACCCTTCAACACTGAAGTAGAACCCCTGTCGACTCAGCATGTTGGCCAGATGGATCGCCTCAACTGCAGAGAGAAGGGAGACATTGTAACGCAGTCTTGGACCAGGACGCACTCCCTGGCCATTCGGTACTCGATGCTCGTCACACCATACTGGGATGATTAGAGTAACAGACTAGCCTCATTCATAGGCCCTTCCTTAGAAAATCGAAAAATGGGGGAGACCCTGGTATCTTTTTCTACATAATTTAACTACTTAATTATGTGTAGGCGGGAACCAATCAAAAGACAGCTGACATTCATAGTGGAAAGGGGACACAATTGTAGTTCTCAGACACCTAAGAAAGGAAGTTAATCTGTATAGAATACTACAGACTGAGCACTGAAGTAGTGTCACTGGCAAAAAGTAGAGAAATGCTCACTCAAGTGAGAAAAGATACAGGCTCTCCCCCGTTTTTGGGAGGGCCTGGGGACAAGGCTAGTAATAGAGCAGAAGGGCTGATGGGCTTGTGGTTGGGTACTGAACAACTAGTGAATGTGAGACAGTTTACTGGTAGGTTGGTGGTTGTGTGTTTGCATGTGCTACTCCCTTTCCTGATATGATCCTCTTACTATCAACTAACATTTGGACTCGATGTACAGCTCTTTCATCAGCCATAGCACCATGTCGGCACCTATAGAGAGAGAGACAGTATCAGGAAGGAGCTTAGTTCCTCATCCGTGAAGCACCAGTTTCTGGCAACATTAGTGCCAATACCAGTGCTGTCTGCCAGACAGAATGTTGCTGTAATCAGTGACTATTAGGGTCAAGAGGAGAGTCATATGTAGCTGTGGTTATGAGCACTGCTAGTGAACTAGCCAAGCATAGGAAGGAAACAAGGAAGGAAAAGCACAATGTTTTACATATTTTAATTATCACACAAAAAAGGTTGGTGTCTAATGGCGGGAGTGTGTACAGTACACACTTCATCTGTAGCCAGCAATGTGCACCAGTCTCATAGGCCAGACATCGGAGAAAGCAGGAAAAAAACGAAACTTCTCTCGTTTTTACAGACGTCACAAAAGGCGAAAGAAGTGTCTGGCCCATGAGAATGCAATTCCACTTAGCTGCATAAAAAAACGACAGACTAATCTTTTGGCACTGTTTTACACATGACCTCAGTTTCCACAATTCTCGCTACTCCATTACCTCACTATACCCTATGGAGACACTATGTCATACTACCCCACACGTAAAATACTCATATGTGTGCTCATGGCTGCTGGAGTCGCCCAGCACACAGTGCTGGAGACATCTAAAGAGTGTGTACTACCGATATTATAACATCACCTGTAAAGGCACTAGGAATTGCTGAAATCAGTCTCCGTTTGTGCGAGCGAATAGGCACGCCATGGTCGGAATGCAGCATCTTCTGTACAATGGTTTGCATCTGCAGGCAGAAAAAATGAAACACAGAATATTAAATAGGGGAGAAAAAAACTTTTCTTTATGAATATAGAGGCCAACGTGCATCAACATTGATACTAGAGCAGATAGAGAAATCTAGGGCAAAAGTGAACCAGCATGAAAGTGTAGATGGAGTTTGGTGAGACCTGGGTGGCATGAAAGTGTAGATGGGGTTTGGTGAGACCTGGGTGGCATATGCGCATGTATGCCAAGTACAACGGACTACGGATAGAGCACTCGCAGTGATGTCACATGCAAGCGCTCCATGTCGAGTTAAAAATGTGGTAAGAGTAACTTACTGCCAGCTACTGTAAAAGCACACGGATCTTGTATTACAGGTCCATAGACTTATATTTACACATACTGATTTAATAGGTAGGAGGCTTAGCTATCAGCTTCAACACCCACTACATAAGCACAGCCCTGCCTCCACTCAAATATGGCGCATGGTCTTAAGCATGGAACTCTGCTTGACCGATCATGTGAATATAAGAAGTGGTATATACACAAATTATACCATAAAGTTTTTTTTTCCCCAACGCCTTCCCCGTTGCCGCCACGCTTGTAGCATTATTAAAAAATGGTGCAGCGGCTCACTCACTCTGGAATAAAGCTGCGGCATGACCACTGGGCCCTTGGGAGCAACGACCGGTGCCACAGCTGGCTCTTGCGCTTGCCATAGCGCCGACACAGCAGGAGTAGACACAATAGCGGCTGTCAGGGCACTTATTGCTGACGCCTGCTTCAGCTCTGGAGATTTACTCCGCCACTCGTCGGAAGAAGTACTCATCTTGTATGAGCTCGTAGCTTGGATTCACAAAGGTGTAAAGTGCCTTGCAGGTGGCTAGCTAAGTACTGCTGAGGCGGAAGCGGCCGAAAATCTAAATAAAGCACACAAATTAATCACGCATGCGCAATGCAGTGATTGCTCACTCGTCTGTGGACTGACTCAGGAAAACCTCTTCACTGATTTCGGTTAGTTTTGCTACTATAATGCTTGCCCCAATCTAGACAGCTTGACCTTTATTAGGTGGAACTAACAGGAGGTAAAAGTAGAAGAGCGGGTATACCTGATAATGGGGTGGTTTTGTATCTAGGGCTGTGTACTCATCATCCATGTCTGGTATATGTACCAGCCTGTAACCTTTAATATACAGCATTAGAGATGGGTCAAGGGAGTCACTCCCATAGACTCTATAGTCACTACTGCGACTGGGGGTCAACAAATGGTGAACAGTTCAGTCAACTCTCAAAGAAAGTCTGTAAGTGTTTAGCTGCGTTGGACTGATCAATAGGTGATCAACAGTTCTAATGAATGGGTGGTGGGGTTATGCAACTGGTCAACAGTCAATGGTCGAAGCCCTAAAATACCTGGTAAAGATTTTGACCCCCGAACCATAGGAAAGACCCCTCCATCCCCCAGGGCCAGGGGGGGGGGGGCTCTAACAGCTGTACTATTAAGCTCGTCCCAAACAGAAAAGACAGCAATATTTATCAAGTCTTCAGACACCACCTCTAATTGCGTATGCAGAGGCTGGTTAGCAACCCTTAGCTCTCAAGTAAGTCCTAGGTGCTTAATGTGCCCAGTCTGCAGGAGCTAAACCAGTCAAGATGGCGGAACAGGAAAAGCCAGATGAACAGGTCGGAGGGGCCACTGCAGCCACCCACGTGAGTTGTGTTGTTTTTTCCTTTCTTGTGTTTTGACAAAAAGCAAGCACACAAGGCGCCATCTGTATTCAGACCCATTGTGATGATCACTCAACAGTTTCTGTACACCCACCTCATGTGATGTATACTGGGTCTAGCACACTGGTGTAGTTTCCACTGCAAGCTAGCCCCGTCCCTAGGCTCTCATGCGTGTCTTGCCTGCAGTTTTAAATAGCTAATAATGGTCTGTATCTAATATGGAATGTGTTTATTTTAGTGTTTTGCCATATCTGGTGTGTTTTTACTCCACTGATTTCAACATGCAGAGCATTGGCACTCACTCGACAGCATGTACACTTTTCAACACATGCACGCACACACACACACACACACACCATGCATTCACGTTCTCACACATGCACAGGATGAGGAAGATGACGAGGTGACTCCCGGCTACAAGGCGCCGAAGCAGGTAGACCTGAAGACCCTTAAGGAGCTAGATGCAGATGACGAGTCACTGGTGAAATACAAGGAACAGCTTCTCGGAAAGCAAGAAGCGGTACTAGGTATGGCTACCTGTAGCAGAAGTTACTTTCATGACTCTTTCGTATTTTTTTGTGTGGGGTATTAGACTTCCTTTTTTGGTCAGGGTGAGGAGAGGAAGTTTTCCTTGTCACTGCATGAGGCTCTAGGTCGGTTGGCTACATGGTATGATAGGCTTCTTATTATTTTCTGTGGGAAGTGTTCGGTTCATTTGTCGGAGCTAGTACGATTAGGGTAGTGTAACACGGCAATTTGACACTAATTGCTCAATAGCTGCTCTGTGTGTAGTAAGAGACTGCCTTTCCTGGTTTTGAAAGGTAATTGCGTTTGTGGGATAGGACAGCCCATGTTTACACAGCTACAGAATTCATTGAGTTTTCAAACTTTGCGATCTGGCCATGCATTAAAACAGGGTCCTACGGTTAATTAACAGCGTCTGCTATAGTTAGCCACGAGGACAGCTGTCTCACTGTCTTATTGTGCCAAGTCATGTTTGCTAGTCTGTACGAAGCAGGCAGGTGTTTTGGTGGCAAGAGCAGTGGGGGGGGGGTTAGCTCTTGTGTACATCTGAGACACGTTTATAAGGTTTGTTGATCTCCCGTGTGCATACACACACACACACACACACACACACACACACAGATGAGGGTGGCTCTAACGTTCTGTTACAGAAGCTCATATTTGCTCCAGTTGGTGATGATGAAGTCGAATTGGATTTAAAAGGTAAGTTCAGCCTCATTAGCTAAGAGTATGTGTAAAAGCCCTATTCTTTACATGCCTGATGTCAAGGGTACAATATAGGGATTGATGTCCTAAGAAACAGCACTTTGCACACAGGCTACCAGCAGATTAGGCCAAGCTAAGCACCGCTGTAGAGTATATTTAAGTGCTGACTCAGCAACAGCATACCACTATATAGTGACACCAGCCATTTTTACTTGTGTTGTGTTTTTGACCGCATTCTTGGGCCCGTGTTTTTAATTGTACGATGTAAAAAAGCTAGAGTCAGAAAGAAGTGTGTTGTGTCGTATTCGAACATGTAATGACTGACAAGTAGCGGGTCTCTTGTTTGCACTCACACTCACACACACTCACACACACACACACACACACATATACATAAGCAGGAGACCTTTCTAAGCTGAAAGACAAAGCCATCACCATCAAGGAAGGTATCCAGTACCGTCTGAAGATCCAGTTTCGAGTCCAGAGGGATATTGTCGCTGGCCTTCGCTACTTTCAAGCCACTTACAGGAAGGGCATCAGAGGTATGCATTACTCTTGTGTGATGTATTCTTTTTATCAAGAGGTCGGGGCGGTGGGGAGGGAGGGAGTCACTCATATACTCTGTAGTTACAAAGGTGTAGATTTTTAACCTTTGACCCCATGGTAACCCCGCCCACTGTGGTGATTTACCATGCTTCTGAGTGCACTTTGACTGCATCCTAAGGACTGCTGACCAACTGCAGTCATAGTTGTGAATAATAGCGTCTATGAGAGTGACCCCCTTGAGAAGCAAATTTTTGTCCCTAGATAGACTCACTTTCCCCTCCCCCCTTCCCCTTCCCCCTCCCCCACACCACCACCACCAGTGGACAAGTCTAACTTCATGGTGGGCAGCTATGGACCCAAGACAGAGCCACAGTTCTACCAGACACCCCTAGAAGACGCACCGTCAGGGATGATCTCACGAGGTCACTACATCGTCAAGAGCAAATTTACTGACGATGATAAAAATATCTATTTGGAGTGGGAGTGGTCATTTAACATCAAGAAGGAGTGGGATGGGACTAAATGACTGCTATATTGCGTACTGCAGAACCCGATTTCATAGTATTGGACATACATGTACAAATTTATTAGTGATTATTTATTGGTTTGTAGGTGTGTATTAACTTAAGTTTTTTGTAGTGTTAGTCCTGGATTAGTAGTACAAAACTGTTCTTATTTTTAATGCTGTAATTTTTTTATTTTGAATCCACACTTGACACACAAGTTGCGGTCGGTCGACCGGTCCGTAAAAGCTATCACGTGCGTAGGGGTGTCGGCCCTATTCCGATCTGGAGTTTCGGTACTAAGCCGTCTGGAATCGAGACATCGGACTGGGATGCTATCGCTTGCCAGAGTGGCATCTCATTGCAGGGGATTTCAGTCTCTTTCGAGTTCTCTGCGAGTAGGTGAGTATGTCATTTAGCTGGGTGATTTGATGGATAGGTTGTGAGTAGATGAATGATTGCATCGCTACCTAACATAATTTACCCTCTAGCTCTCAAGCTCCGCCTCTTCTACCTGCCTGCAGCGAGACCACCAGCAGCAACACTTGCCGCGAGAACACTCACCATGACCCACGACAGTCGCTCCACCGAGGAGCTCGATCATTTGACGGTGAAGCTTCTCCCAGCCCTCTCGGACAACTACATGTACCTGATCATCGACAAGGCCACGAGGGAGGCAGCTATTGTGGACCCGGTCAACCCTGAGGAGGTGAGGGACAACCTCTCTGCAAATTTTGTTGAACAGGAAATTATAGCAGTACTGAGTTAGTGGATGCAGCAAACTTTGTAGCATGTCCTGTAACTTTAATGCTTGAATTTCAACCAGTACCCATTTGCAGCGTAGATGCATTTCAGTTTTTGGGTGTCTAGCCAGATAATGTTAGATTGACTAGCAGGGCTGGCTATAAGCCTAGAATGTAAGCACCTATCGAGCATAGACCTCGTACAGCTTGTGCAAAACAAAGCTCCTTTCTCTGGTTTCCGATTTAGCCTTGTACCCAGGCTTCAGGGGATGAGGCTAGTCTCTGCTTATGCCCCAAATTTTATCCCATTTTCATTCACTCGTGTTACGTAACAAGCGTGGGTGTTGAGGTCCGGGAATGAGATTTTACCCAGTGGAGCAGTTTGGTAAGGTGCAAGGGTTCAGAGTACGACTGTGGACTGTCTTTGTACAGGTAGTGTCTTCTGTGAAGAGTGAGAGTGTCAAGTTGACGACTGTCTTGACCACCCACCACCACTGGTACATTGGAGGTCACCCTTACTGAATATTGTAGGAAGTTACATATTACATCACTCTTGGTTAGGGACCATGCGAGTGGGAATGAGAAGCTGGTATCTCTGGTTTCAGGACTGACTGTGTGTGGTAATGATGACCGCATTGGAGCAATGAACAAGAGAGTGAAGCATAATGAGCAATTTAAGGTACATATACTGCATTGCTGGCTCTCAGTTGCACATGTAACATTCATGCAATACTCATGTGATGCTCATGTGACAATCATGTGATACTATAGCTTGGCAGTCTGGTAGTGAATGCCCTGGAGACACCCTGCCACACCAGTGGGCACATCTGTTACTATGTACACAGTCAGGATCTCAAATCCAAGGCTGTGTTCACAGGTACGAGTATGGAGTTTGTAGAAACTGTGTGTTGAGAACGATATTTTCTATTGCAGGTGATACACTTTTTGTTGGTGGGTGTGGCAGATTTTTTGAAGGCACTCCGGACCAGATGTACCATGCCCTCTGTGAGGTGCTGGCTTCTCTGCCGCAAGATACTGTGAGCATGTAGAAATATACAGTCATTATCTTATGGATAGCAGTTTGCTGAATCTTTGCCTGCTGCAGACAGAATTCCACGCATGCACACTCGTGAACTAGCTTGTGGCTCGATACCGACACAACGCAGCTAGCTCTAAACCCAACAATTTGCTTCTAGACCCTACCCCAACCTCAACCCTAACCCTAGCTTCGTTCCCAGTCTCTCCACTCCGGTTTTACGTCGCTTGCAGTACTGCAAGTGACGTAAAAACTGGAACATACTGCAAGCAATGTAAAACCCAGGGCAGAGAGGTGCTGCAAGCGACGTAAAAACTGGAACATACTGCAAGCAACGTAAAACCCGGGGCAGCGAGGTGCTGCAAGTGATGTAAACATACTGCAAGCAACGTAAAACCCAGGGCAGAGAGGTACTGCAAGCGACATAAAAACTGGAGAGGAAAGACTGGGAATGAAGCTACCCTAACCCTTCCTATAAACTCAACCGTTGGATTACTGGCTCTTAAATTTTCTGTCTCCAGCAAGTGTACTGTGGGCACGAGTACACAGTCAGTAACCTGCTGTATGCCCAGCATGTTGAGCCGGACAATAAAGCCATCAAGGAGAAGCTGGCCTGGGCCAAGGTAAGTCGAGCCTCGCTGAGCAAGTAGCACCATGTTGTGACTGTCAGAGATGCCTCCTGCTTCTTTTAAACAGGCCCTGAGGGAGAAGAACCTCCCCACCATCCCCTCGACGATCGGCCAGGAACTTTCCTTCAATCCCTTCATGAGAGTCAAGTAAGGGCCGTTCACTGTACTGACCTAGTTGCCACTCACTGAGAGACACTCACACACACACACACACAGTGTTGCTAGTGTTCAGCACCATGCCAGTACCTCAGACGCAATCTCCACCATGCAATTCCTGAGAGAAGAGAAGAACAATTTTAAACCCAAGATGTGATTGCCTGTAAATAGCTAATATTGTGATTGCAATTTTTTTTGTGTACTAATGGGGCGGGGCTTGCCTCGCTAACATATTAAATTTTGGATCCAAGGCTAGATTAGTTTCTACCTGATTAGCTAGCTTGTCTGCCTGAAGATGTGGCTTAGGATTTTGACTTTGGTTTCAGGTGAGTTCTCTACTATGAATAGCTATAGTAATCTGAATGCATGGGGGTGGGGTAGTTTAGCACTGCCGGACTCTTAGGTATATAATATCTTATGAACCTGCTGCTATGAAAAATCAGAACATGCATGCCAATCTTCAAAGGAAGATACTACCAACGAGTCACAAGAAAATGACGAGAGGACGTGTGTAGCCACTAAAAATGGCCACTCTCCAGTGTCTTCACTACATACGCAGAGTAAAAGCTGTGGAATACATCATACATCATGAAATGGAGACTGGGAACAAGGCAATCTGGCTATATGCCCTAGGGGGGTGGGGGTTGAGGAATGAAGAATTACTGCAAAAACAGAAGTTTGAAGATCACACCAAAGGTATGAGCCCTGTGGCAGTATGGTATGAAAAAATACCCGTACCTGGGCTCATACCTTTGTTGACAATTCGGTGTGATCTTCAAACTTCAGTGGATTAATTTTGCATTCGCACTCTCTAGACATGCTAATTCTAAGATACTCCCTATAATTACTAAAGTGCCATACATGATATTGTGGTCTTGCTATTCTTTAATTTTGCAGCAATAGCATTAGATTCTGTATTGGCCGATACAGTTACTGTTCCCAGTACAGTATTTGGCAGCTCCACAATCAGCACTATTACTACTGCAATAGCTAGCCTTGGACATTCTGCTGCCATCTCATCACCTGACATGGTACCGGCTACAGCAGCAAACTCTGAACACACCGGTACCAATATTGCTGCCACACCCACCTCCACTTCCAGTCGCCAAATACATGTACTGCAGTTTTCACCCACAGGATCTGCAAGTGTGTCTACTCAAGGTACGTTGTTTTGTTTTTTTGATCCTGTAAAGCTGACATGCTGTAAATTTAGGAACTATTAGTACTGCACACAGTAAAAAAAGAATTATCATTTTTCAATTTGAGTTGCAGATGCTAGTCATTTACGTACATACACGGACACAGCCAATTGCCAAGATGGTATGAGTAGCTCTGTGCATGGAAGGAGAATATGAATCTATAACAATGCATTTACTTACTCATCTGCACTCAGTTCTGATACACACAGTGGACGGCTGATAAGGAGCCGTCACTAGTTACTGTATGTGTTTCGACACTCTTGACCAGCTCCCTTGAGTCTCCACTTACATACTAATACCATCTCAGCAATTAGCGCTATCCGTCTAGCTTGTATGTGATATACTCAGCAGCTGCAACTCATATATGGTCAAAATGGCAATTCTTTGTGTACTGCGCACCCATGCGTGCTTATATTCTACTGCTTTGTTTTTTGAAAGTCTAGCTGCGATTATGACCCACAGCTATTCTTCTTCTCCACTGCCTTCAGTTCTTTCCGAGAGACTCCTTAACCCAACACCAACTTTAGAAATGCACCTACCAACTCAATCTCCTAGGCAGTCGGTGACGACTGTAACGCTTGCAGTAAGTATTAGCGTAGCTGTCTTTTGTACCGTTCTGTTTGTGATGACAGCAGCAGCTGTAATTGTTTGTGCCAAGAAGAAAGGCCTGTATACATCTAGGAGATCCGATGTCTTGTACGATGAACCTTCTTCAATAATTTTGAATGAAAGGTATCAACCTACTACTGACTGGAGCACTCCCTACAGATCTAGACTTGATACATCGATGGTCACAAACACACTTTATGAACCAAATACTTTGAAGATGCCTGATGCTGCAAACAGACACACGAGTGTTGCTAGTGAGCGGCTGTATGCTTCTATTCATGTCCGCCAAAGAACCATGTTCCCTGATGTACACAGCACAGGAGACCACGCCAGTGGTGCACACATCGCTGATGAGATTGAAACTAAAATGAATGAAGCTTATGCAGCAGCTAATGATGCAGAACGAATTGGTGTCACTAGAACTGATTCCCACTATTCACTACACAGCAACTCTTATACCTCTGGATACTTGATGGCTCTAGAACTGTAATTATTGTACTGTATCCTATCCATGAACAGTTCAGTTGGTTATTTTCACCACTATGGGTAGTTCTAGCATGACTTGGGAATTGTTTTAAGACTTCATACACAGATCAAGTCATATTCCATACGAAGGAACAAACTACCCACTTTAAGGCATAACTCCTACCTTAATAATTATATATACACACATAAACACACTATTAAAGAAATCCCTGGACAATTTTGCCTTACAATTATGTATTGTCCATTCCAACACACAATAATTATCATGGCTGCAATACTTAGTTATGCGTAAAGATTAATAATTATGATCATGTGTGTGTCATTGTACAAATAAAGTATGATAGCTCACTATTGAATATCCTACAGCAACAGCTAGTCATGTATAATACTATTAATTCACACTTTTCTCTACTATTATATACGGTAAAAGGCAAAGTCACACATTCAGTCATACTCCTGCACTAAACCTAAGCTTGTCCTTCACGTTTCTGTCTATCCTGGTATTGTATGGTGTGTTTCCACACGGCTACCGTCTGGTCAAGGGTGATGCTGTCGGGGAATTCTTCAGCAAATCGTGGGATGGGGGGCAGGTTGTTGTGCTCAAGGAAGGCATCAAGTGTGTCCACCAACCTGTGATAAAAGCACTTCTGTAATTTTTCCTGGTGAGTGTATAACGTTCATTATAACTGTATAAATCAAGTGCTCACTTTTGTATACTTCACACACCAATAAACTTACGGCCAGCTGCTCTCATTATCAGGACAGTGCTTCACGTGGGTCTCAATAAACTCGTACAGTGTGCCCAGTAGGTGGTCCAGGTTGAAAGACCTGAGACAGTGGTCTAGGGCCATTGTCTGGATCTCTTCTCCCTCACTTATAAGCTCCTTCGAGAATTCATCCTTGACAGAGTCAAACGGATCCTGGGGTGTGAGTAGGAAGGTGAGCAATAACAAATAGTTGGTGTATCCTTGTGTACCCTCATACCACTCTGTATAGTCTAAGAGTCTGTTACACTAATTCACCTGGCCAGATAGTATCAACTGCCTTGCAAGTTCCACAGAGAGTGTTTCCCAAAGAGAGAGGATGTGGCCCAACGTGCAGTGTTCTCGAGCCTAAAATTAGGAAGATCTTGAGTTTCACACACGTACACACATGCATGTAGTGTTACTACCATTGCTCACCTTCTCGGAGAAGAATCTCTTCTTCATTCGCAGAGCACGTGTGATGTACTCTCCAAGTTGTCGGTCAGCCTTTCCCCCTCCAGAGGAGAGAAATCCCATCACAATATCCACCACATCTAGGGCGTCTCGGATGCGGTTCACGGAGCGTAACTCCTGGACAATCTCTTGCTGTAGCCGGGAGTCCAGCTCAATCTGTAGTAGTGATGTCATAATGATGTCAACGCTGTCTCTGATATAATTATTATACCAGTAACTTACCTGGGGTTCAACCTTCTTCCTAACTGCAGCAAAAGTGGCAGCAGTGTAGATGTCCTTCCTGTACACCACTTGAGGGATATCGGATTGAATGAGTGGCTTGCCATGAATGAACCTCCCAAGAATGTCCTTCTCCAGAGCTGGCCAGTCATAGCTGACATCCTGCCCTTTTCCCACCTCAAGGGAGTACTGACAGTGAGAGAGAATGATGGAGGGAAGCTGGCGCTCGTAGTTGAGCAGGTGGCAGCCATGGATGTGAGGGAGAGGTACAGGATTGCTCTGCCATGCTACCTTGGACTTGCTGTTGAAGATGAATGGAAATGCAAAGCATTAAAGACCCATAGTCATACCATGTCTCATAAATTCAGGGTTTCCTATGTTGGTGGGGTTGATGAGGGGCTTGGGATCCCGCCCCCCCCACTCTCTCCAAAGTTTTGATACTCAGTGTTTATTAGTAGGGTTTCAGAAACCAGCAACCTCTTAGCACCTAAATCCAACACACACCATAGTCTCGTGCCCAGACGTCCACGCTCAGAGCGTGGACGTCTGGGCACGAGACTACACACATCTAGGGAGTATGGCTCTAATACACATTTTCTCAATAAAACCCTGAGATGAGTGTATCACCACCTCTTCTCTTGCTCAGTGACGATCCCTCTGCACCGCTCAATGAAGGAATTGTGGACTTGCACAAGGAAGTCAACCAGGGCAGTGGTGCAGGCCCCTGCCCCTGTAGTGGTGGGGATGAGGTACTCCAAGGGAGTGTTCTCTGTTATGGCTGGGAGGAGGTGAGCATCATCCACCCGTAGCCGAGCTGTTGTGTGTGAAAACAGAGACATTTAGCTCATAGGCATCAAATCTTGTTCATTGACTATTGGTCCAACTTTATTGTGTGTTGAACCCACCATGATCCCTAAGCTGGTCTCCCACCAGCTGCCATGCCTTCTGCAAGCTCTCCACCATTCCTTGATACTCATTGCGGACATTCTCTGTGATGGAGGATAGTGTGTCCTTTACTTATGAGGGGAATTTTGTAGGGCCAGAAAGTGACATACTATTCAATGTACTACATGCATAAAGTCCCAAACGTATACCTTCGTAGTGTGCAACACATTCTACAAAACCACGTATGTGACCCATGGGTTTTACTGAAGACAAGATATGGTTCAACACACAGGACTTTACCCACTGGCCCATACAAAGCATGAGCACTATAGTCTATAGTGTCTAATAGCAGCTGCTATTAGACACTACAGACATCATACAGTGGCCATTCACTCTATGGTTGCAGTCAAATTGAACTTCATAGTAAGAAGCAACAAGAGAGGCTTATGACTTACCACTCTTCCTTCCGCTGAGAAACTCCCCGATGGTAATATGCGTGGCTTCCCTGCGGTCCAGTCGGTGGTGGAAGCTGTCATAGAGATGCTGCTGCAGCCTCACAATGTCTGGGAGGAACTGTGTGGCTCTCAAATTGTGTTCCTAAGACAAAAGAATTGAAGCAAGCATTAGCTAAATTTAAATGCAAAATTAGTTTGACTAACTGTATAGTTTGGGGTATATTCAATTAAGATAATTATGGAGTAATAGGAAAGTACTTACTTTCTGCAGGAAGTGGTAGAGTATGGGACACTTGTCTTTCTTGCCATGTTGTTGCAGAGTCTGGCCGAGGTGTTCCAAGGTGATTTGGGAGCGATAGGTCCACAGGTGAGGGATCAGATTGCCCTCAGTTACCCTAACTTTCTCGTATACCAGATAGAAGAGTTGGTCTTGCTCTAAGGGGGAGCAAGGATGGATGGAGGGAATGAAGTATGCAGTATGTTTAGCTTATGGATGTAGTGAGCTTATGACTATACCTTGACTGTCATCATTGATAATGCAGTCTAATGCTTTGGTGACATTCTCATCAACTTTCTGAAGAAAATGGAACACAATATCAGGTTTGTGACTGATGAAAAGCAGATCTATACCATCCGTGTTACTTGGTTATAATGCAGAATGCCAGTCATACACAATAATTCCTAGTCTGCTTCAACTTGTACCGTGTGTACTTCCCTTTCATGCACTGTCATTCTGGTTAGTTACTGGATGGAAGAAACTGTACCTCAAGAACTGGTTGGATGTAAACTTGGTTGAATATTTTCTCCCATTCTTGTCTTGCATTTCTGGCCCCCAGAGTATTGACCACACCAAGAGTACCAGCTGCATGCAGAAGAGTGATAAAAACAGTTATACATACTAAGTATGGTGACACTACATGTGATGACCTACATCTTGGAGGATCTACTGTGAGGATGCCCCTGAGCACAAGGTGCATAATGATGGCTGCCTCATCCACACTTTTGCCTGTTGCCTGTCCCAGGATCTGCAGGTCCCGCTCTAGATGGCGCCAGAAGAACTCAGGGAGTTGCTGAGCCGAGGGGAGGCGGGGCTTTACTAGTCCAAGCAGGCCCTCTGTTGCAGTCTAAAGGAAGGAAAGATTATGCTACTAGCAGACACAATGAGTGTTTCAGCACAGTGTAATACTTTGGCAAACAGTGACTAGTACCTCCTCTAAGTACAATTCAACCATGTTCTGTTACTATGGAAAATTACCTACCCCTCAAACCAAACTACTACTCTAACCTGGTTGTTGCAGCTGGCCCAGAGCAGTGCAGAGTGCATGAGGGCCCTGAGGATGCAGCAGGCAGCCGGAGAAAGGCTCCTCTCTGGAGCAGGGACAGTGCTGCGGCCCTCTGGTTGGCCAAGACAGTGTCCAGTCTGGGTCTCATCAGTGCTAAGGGGAGAACAAGAATAATGAACATACAGGGACAATCCTAATCCCTCGATTGGACTAACCGTCTCGCTTGTCTGTTGTCGTGGAGTAATCTATAGTTGGTACCTCCAATTTTACTGCCACATACATTACAAGTGTATTCCATCACGGGCCTTCCACACTACGGTATGGAATAATATAAACATTTAACATAAGAAATGATTAAGATTTTACAACGGTCTCACCTCAGTGACCAGGTATGGATGTCCTCTTGGACATACTAATAGAGAGCAGTTGGTAATGCAATGATAGGTAGATTCATACAATCCTTTATTAATTAAGGGAGTTATAATACTTATTTACCATAAAAGGCTCCTCCTGCCCTTTGAACGTCTGGTAGAGAATCTTCTGGCATCGTGGGAAGGTAAGCATTCTGCATAATGTAGCAGATTTTTAGAGTGAACACTTAAGGTTAACATGCGCCAACAGTGTACTGTGCTTACTGCCAGGACTGCTGGGTTGTTGAACATGTTAGTGAAAGGCTGTAGTACATCCACCCTCTGCCTACACAGAAGAATGGCAGCTGCATGTATGACTACAGCTCCCAGTGTTTGGTGGAGGGGAGGTTGTCTGGGAATGACCCGCAGTTGAGCAAGGGGTCCTCCCTGCTCGTTAGCTAGGAGGGCCCTACCTATCCACTGGAGCTGTACATCGAGGGGAAAATGTGATGCCAATATAGTTTCTTCCACTTCACATATGACTTACCTCTCTAGACAAAACCTTACATCCAGCAAGAACTTCAACCAATTCACCCAGAACCTGTGCAATGAACATATACCACCGCATTACTCATCCAGAAACATAAACAAACACTGTCCTACTTGTACAGTTTAGATTTTAAAACCAGGTTTATAATAAAATCAGTCAATTGTTGTAACAAATACCGAAGTCATGCACTGGCTCTTCATGCATCACAAGTTTAAAGACGGTACCCATACAAACGCAAAAGACACCATTTTGAATCCCAGGGGCCCTCAGGCATCCAAAACATGACGGACATTATCATAATATATATTCTATCTAATGCGTGGGTAGATCAAAGCCAACAATATAGCCAAGAGCAGTTGCCCCACAATGCATCTACACCTGTGTATCCCTAGTATCACTACGCTGGTAAACTTACATCAGGCAACAGTTGTTTGGAAGGCAATGTGCTGGAGTGGCTCATAGTAACTTTCTCGTAAAGAGCTAGAAGCAGGAGAGGTGCTTCTAGGGGAATAAGGTCCTGAAAAAGAGGATAAAGAAAGTAATGTTTACATTGTATGCCTTAAATGATGTTATCAATACCTCAGATGCTTCAAGGAGCGGCTCAAAATGCTTTCCAATGGCTGCCTGAGTGATAGTGTTGCGTAATCCAGCGTAGAATTGGCCGTAGAGGATGAAGGGGTCTCTTATCTGCTTTTCCTGTTTAGAGATCATCAAATGAATGGATTTATACTCACTGGGTAACTAGTACGTACAACCCTTCTTACCTCTTCCCCTTGCCTCAGTTCTGGTGGAACCACCCACTGGTGGTCCTTACTGACTCGTTGCAGGCAGTCTGTACCATACTTCCGCATCACCAGCTTCAGTACATACACAATGGGACCAGTGGTATCACTGTCTCCAGTAACATCAATGTGGTTGATACTCTTATCAATGCATAAGTCTCCTGCTGCATGTAGCAGTTGATTAGCAAGCACTCCATGATAGTGCTTGGAGGCTGCTGGTTGGGTAGCTACTTCCAATCCTGATACTCGTTTGCTGAGCAGCTCGGCAACAACAGATAGGCCATAACGGACCTTTGCAACTCCCTCTAGAAAATCTAGTGAAACAGTTCCTTGGGCAGAGAAAGTAAAAGCAAAATGGCCCTCTTTGAGGTAGTTAGTTGCATCGGTAAGTCTCTCAGTAAAGGATTTAGACACGGACTTCTTATAGAGGGCATCCTAAACAGGAGTGAACAGAAATGAGAGCTAGTCAAGCTGATAGTTTGTACTACGTAGATTTGTAAAAACCTGCAAATCGAAAACACAGGATTCAAAGACACGTATCTCTGCACTGCTATACATAATCTAAATGAAATATGGGTTGTTTTACAGGCGGAATTGCTGCACCAATGACTCAGAAATGAACCATACTATAAGGGAGATATTGGGCAGAGTTTACGGCATTCTTGATTGTACATGTGTAGTTATGTTCTGAAAAAATGGTGGCAAGTATCTCAGGAATGGAGAGAGCTATAGGATTTTAACATGGGTTGCTCTATTAGTTGCAGGTTAATACCAGTACTGAACCAAGAATAATTCTCAAACTGGCCAGTTTTTTCAAATACGGGTACAATTGACCATTTTAGAGCTCACTTCCTGGGAGGGATTATCACTGTGTAAAGAATTCTTTGCTACCAACGTAACCATAGAGTCCATAATTATTTACCTCAAAGCACTGAGTGCAGAGGAGGTAGAGGTCCCTATCGGCTGTCTCTTCAGTGGCTACGGCCTCTTGTGACCTTCTAAAATAGTCTCCAAGTTGGGCCTTCACCAGTTCAGTACTTCAGGGGAGATGGACATGAATAGGAACATATAATATATTATAACCACTGCCATAACTACACGAAGAACAGACGGTTGTAGCTTACTTGTGTTCCAACAGCAGCTGCAGTAAGAAGGACCTAATGACAGGGATCTGGTCTCTCCCAGATGGACGGTAGCTGAATTCCCTAGTTCCCAACTCTTCTGCCTCCATTTCTTGTCTCTCAGTGAAGACAGTATTAACTAGCATCTGAATCAGTTCTTCCTCAGGTGGCTCCCTTCCCCCGAAACACAGCGTGGAGACCAGTTCCATGAAGAAGGCCCGGCAACTCCTACGGATACTGGTAAGCCTTTTTGGTTTGCCCCTATATATATAATTGCAGAGGTAAATGCAGAGATGTGGTGGTAAAGTAGGAAGTGTTACTCATCTCTTACTTGAGTTTCTTTTTCTCAAGCTCACTGTCCATCAAATTGAGGTGCTTTTTCATTTTGTTAAGTGTGCTAGCCTTGAGGAAATCTGGATCATGCATTAAATACTGAGAGATTGAAAGGAAATTAGTAATTTAGCAACATGGCATACAGTTATACAAAAGCATAGCGTTAGTAATCATTACCATTTCCAATCTTCTGGCATATACTTCCATTCCTTCATATTTCAAGACTATGTGCTCTACAAACATCTGAAGAGCACGAATTAATTGCCACTGGAGCCTACAAGAGATAGGGTAGGACAGTCTTTATAGGGAAGCTAGCAGTTTTACAATTAAGGCATACCTAAATGTGCCAAGATTTACCTTGCCTTTCCAGCTGTTTCATGCTCAGAAGGAAGGTTCAGAATGGATTCAATAGCATTCTGTGAGAGTCGCAACTGGTTCAGCCAATCACGTAGAGCCAACTCATCTTTCTTGAGGGGATCTTGGGGTCTCAACATCTCCAGAGCTCTCTTAACAGCATACAAAGGCAAAAGCTGAAGGAAAGGAGAGGAATTATAGGAACTAGAGACATTCACTATACCAATACAGCCATGCAGCCCTAGATTTTAAATATCTGGTCAAAATACAACCTTCTTCCTTTCAATTTGAAGTTTCATATTAAGTCTGAAGTGCACACAATACCATTTCTTTGCAGTTAGTGGGCACCCTCTGCTCCAGAGTGACCAGTACTCCTGGCATGTAGGATGCTAGCTGTCCAAACCAGAGCAAGTGTGACTGGTAGGCATGGTGGATCACATGCACTGCGGCAAGCCTGCGGGTGAGCGACTCATGGCCGTCCATGGAGACAAAGTCCTCTGTACAGTGGACGAGACCACTGAGAGCTTTCTCAATCAGCTGCATGGAAACAGTAACCAACCACAAAAATAAACCTCTAACAACAATGCAGAAAGCAAAAGCTTATATACCCTGTATTCCACATCCGTATGGTTTGATATCTTGTGGTTGCATTTGTGTACGCTCCGTACAAAATCATGGAGGTAACGCTGGAAAAACTCTTCACAGTTAATGTCACTAGTACTCTCTAAAACACCTCCAATGGCAGTCTCAGAGACAAGGGTACAAAGCTGTGTGTACAGGACAGCTGTCTTGTTTCCTGGGTAACAACAGGTGAACATATGCAGACCAAACAATTGATATTTTCATAACGATAGTACCAGTATACCATGCACAGTTACCAGTATATTTTCCATACATGATAGTTACCAGTATACCATGCACAGTTATCAGTATACCATGCACAGTTACCTGCTACACTTTTGGCACTGTCCCATTGAGCCTCAAAAGCCTCTCTCACTAGCCAAGAGAACGGCAGCTGGCACCGAAACTCTTCCTCTGCCATCCTCCCTCCTACCCCAGGTACCTGTTCCCTGACTGACATCTCGGCAAAGCTGAATTGCATCACCTTGGGGTCACGAAACATCGCCAACCAAAACTGAGCCACTGGTGTGTTGTGGCTCTTGGGGTCAACTAGATCCAAGTTGTAGTTGTGGTCGATCAAGGCTATTATTTCGGCAAATATGGGAATGATTACTTCATCCAACTTCCGAGCAATGACATTCCGAAATGTGCCACCACTCTGCAGTTTCTTAGCACTGAGGGCTTCACGCAGTACCCATTTCTTCTCATCCTCTCGGATTTTTTCTCTCTCCTTCAGAAGCTGGTAAATGTGCATCACAAGAGTTCCATGGAAAGTAGACTCATCTGTCAACAAGAGTTTAGAAGAAAATGAGGTAATAGCTACTCTTGAGTGATCACTATAATATATCTGCGGAGATTCTCCAAGGAGAGTTTATCTATGAGAAAACAAACCAACTGATTGATTAACCTACCCAAATTGATAGCTGGAGATCTAGGGATCAGATTCACTAGAAGTTTTACTCGATCTGTAGCCCTCTCCTTGTTCTTGGCTGAGTCTTGGAGTCGGGAAGCAGCTGCCTGGATGCAGCCATGAAGCCTGAGGTAATAACCCGACTTCTTCAGAGATTTTAGCTTTGGTTGAACATGTGGCTGTGCTGTTTGCTGATTGGATAGTTGCTCTGCAGTGGAACTTTCCATCATAGGTTCAGCTGGTTCTATAATATGCTCAGTGGCTTCAGGTTCAGATATTTCATCATCAGACTTCTCGGGAACTTGGTTTTGTTCGGAATCCATAGATTCTAATGTCATATGGTCCAAAGACGTCTCAAGAGGGGGTACTTCTTCCAATGACCCTTCTTCACTAGGACCCTCTAGAGGTGGCATCTCTTGATCTTCCATCTCTGAGCTATGGGTATGGTGAGTAGAGAGCTCAGTCTCAAATAAATCTTCAGTTGTATCTTGGTTTTCATCATGTGGAGTCTCAGCTACTTGCATTTCTTCAACTTCACCCATGGCTTTTGCTATTTCCATGGGTGTTTGCTCACTCTCATGTGGAACTTCACATTCAGAATCTGGACTAATAAAGAGATGACTTATAGGCTTATTCATAGCCTCACTGAGGGTGACAGTATCACTGTCCATACGCCTTAGGTCATCAATGTGGGCGGAGACCCAGGGGTCACCTTGGAAACCAACAAAGGAGGAGCCAACAGACTGCTGGGGAAGGTGGATCACAAACAGCACATGAGTGTTCCCCTCACACTCAAGGATACTGTTCTGCTTCATGCTCTTGACTCCCTCATCATAGATTCGATATCGAGCGCAGGCTATCAGGTCCCCATCCAAGTGGCCTGAATCACATTGAATGATTAGCAGGAAGTCTCGAGAATCAGATACCTCCCTTTGAAAGGCAGGACTAAAGGAGAGTCATAGTCCAAAACAAGAGTAACATCATAAACAATATTTATATATACTTTAATTCATACCAACCTGACTTTATTGAAGAAGTCCAGCTCAGTATCAAACTCTTGCAGTAGGAACCATGAGATGCAGTCCCCATAGCCCAGAGCATCCCCAAGTTGCTCCACCTCTTCCCCTGATAGCAGGTGGCTATGGGTGGTGACCTGGAGTATAGTGGAACGTATAGTTCTGTAATTGGTCACTTTGTCAGATGTTAATTGCACGTAACCATCATGTGAAAATCACGTGACCTAACCTGCAGCAGTAGTCCTCCTTGTAAACCTCTCTGGTTAAGGTGGTGCTCAAGGAAGTCCTCCAGTGAGGCATGGTGCTGGATTTCATTGTAGAGCCGTAATAGCACTGCTTGCTGGTCGGCCAGGGGAGTATTCTCGAGCCGCACAAAGGCATCAGGTGAGGCTGTCTGTAGCAGCAGACACTGGCTCAGTTGAAATACCTAGGATAGCAAAAAAAAAGTGTGAGATGTATTTGTGTATATACCATTACAATCTATATGGCACCAACTTACAACTTGTTTCCATGAGTCAGAATTCTCTTCTTCCATTAGCTCATCCAATTGGATGTTGCCTAGGATGCTAGCCTGTTTAAGCCCCTCCCACTTTTCGAAGTGTTTTCTTTTCATTATACTCTGTAGTTGAATGGTTGCCTGGAACACCACTGCAGCTGCTGTGTCCTTCTGGTAGCCAATGAATGCACTCCCTTGGTTGAACCTGAAGGGTGAAGCATAGTATTCTCGTACGATGAGTCAGCTAGAGCATCTCTACATACTCAGTTTATGCATGGAAGTACAGTATCCTCTACCTGGAGACACAGGAGAATTGGCGTGTCCACTCCTGCAGCCTTTCTAGCACTTCTTGTTGCCAGTCCACGAGCACAGAGGAAGTGAGGACAAAGTGCTTCTCCAGCCGGTTAATGAGGGGTGTGGGGAACTTCTCATATACTGTGCTCTTCTCAGCAATCAGAATCAGCCTGGAGAAAGGATGTTAATGTACACCATAATTTGTAAGGCTTGCATGTCATAAGCATCAATTATTTGTATATTTTATTATTATATGTATGGATGGAAATCAGTGTCCAGTGTGCAAATGGGCTCTAAAGAGTAGCTACAAGAATTACAGAATTGTTGCCTTCTATTGTTGACTGAGAACTGTACTGTTCTTGCTCACGTTCTATCCCATATGTCACAAATATGAGGCATGTACCAGGCCCACCATAGGAAATGTGCACATGGACTTGGGAATGAGGATGGCCGTCCTCATAGCGGCAGCTTACTTGAAGTTTTCATGCACCCTGCATTTGACCCTGTGAGTCTGTAGTCCCAGATCCACATATCTGCTGCCTCCATGGTAGATGTAGTACTGTAATGAAGAATTTCAACCTTACTCTGACACGTTATAGTCATCACGAACTAGACTCAATGGAGTGCATACCATACACACACATGCACACACACACACACACACACACACACATACACATACACACACACACACACACACACACACCTGGTTGAGCACATCATACAAGCTCTCATACAGGTTCTCCAGGTTTAATAGGATCACTGTCCTGCCTGTCTCCATGCAGATCTTGATCTGGTTAATATTCCTGCACACCTACAATAAAACAGAAATGTGTCCCTTTTTAACTATAGCATCGATCAATTATTACCAGGAGCCACATTGCGGCACTCATAAGCTCCTGGTATTACCTGAGTGTATTCTTTGTCTTTGGGAAAGCTGCTACCAAACAGGATAAAAGGATTGCAGGTCCTTTCTGGCCTCCTTTCCGTCTCTCGAGCAGGGTCAGTCGGAGAGGCAGGGCTCACCACATCACGGAGGTAGTGGTTGAGGATCTCTAGGGCTGCGTAGTTCTCAGTCAGGAAGAGCAGGTAGCGGCTCTCGCTATAGGGATAGCATGCAAGGAGAGATAAGTGCCAGGATTTGAGTGATTGTTTGATTCAGATTCCAAGACAACTTGCACGCTCACCCATGCCAGGTGGTCTCTTTGGTCCTGAGGCTGGTTGTGATCAAACCAAGAGGACTACTGTCTGGCTTCACAACATCACGAAGCTATAGAGAACCAGAAGATGATGCAATTACGTAATGCATGATGTCAAAGCATGATGTCAAAGCTAAGCGCCAGTTGGGCTTCCTGCACAGGCAGTTTTACCATGCTGGCCCGCCATGTCTAATTCAGCTCTACAAATCTCTCGTCCTGCCAATTTTGGACTATTGTTCTTGTGTCTGGGACCCACACTTTGCTACCCATGAGAACAAGCTTGAATCCGTACAAGCTCTTGCGGCTAAAATCGCTACTAAACAATGGAACTCGAACTACAATGACCTACTCAAACTCTTGTCCTGGCCCCGTTTGTCCATCCGACGTAAGAAACAAAAAGTTTCTCTTTGCCACCGGATCATTTCTGGTCACTCCATCATCCCGCCCTCTTTCTTCTCCCCCCATCCTTCTCCTCACTTACGCCACAACCATCACATGCCTCTATCTTATCCTAAGATTAGAACCTCCGCTCACTTATCTTCCTTTTCTGTTAGTGTTATTCCTTTGTGGAACTCTCTCCCCCCATCTGTTGTTTCTGTTTCTAATTCTGTATCATTGAAGAATGCCTTGTCTCGTTTTTTTATAGTATCATAATTTCCTTTTTTTGTTGTTGATGTTGCTGTTGCCCTTTTTTTATTAAGTAAGTATTTCTTAATTTTTTTTCTTTTAATCAGTCCCATTGCCTTGCACTTTACCTTGCCTGCTTCTTTTCTTTTCCTTGTTTATTATTATTATTATTATTTTTTTTTTCATTTCACAGGGTTGCCTTTGTATTAGCCTCTGGCTAGTTGGCTCTACCCTAATGTACATTTCCTGTGCATTGAATTTGGATAAAGAAAAAAAATAAAATAAAAAATAAAAAATAAGGTCTATCCACTACCAGTACACTTACGTCTGGAGGGATGTATGTCAGGTCAGGGTCTTCTCTGTTGGGAATTTTTTTCTTAAACTCCTCCAGGGGGTCAAAGTTCTCATCATCCAGCCCGCCAAAGTTTCTACGTATTGCGTGCTCTAATTGGGGCCATGTTGGAGGTCTGTCTGACCTTTCACACAACCAATAGAGCATCTTAATCAAGCTAGAAGGAAGAGAGAGCGAAATAGATAATTATTATAAGCAGCTTTGCTCGCTCATGTCACAGGAACGAGATCCTTATAAATAAACTCCAAGAGGCATCTGTCTAAACGCTCTAGGGAGTAGAATGAAGTTGAGGAGCTGAGGCACGTCATTAGATGATGTCATAGTCCTTGTATACTCGTGGTTTCTGGTCATTAGATGCCATCACTATCCCCCTCTCCCCCTCTCCCCCCCCTCCCCCCCCCCACCCCCACACACACACGCATACACACACAGACAGAAAAAGATTTATGAATAAGACTGACTGGTAGACTTGGGCTAGTGGTTTCCAGTAAATACAGCTGTCAATATGTGGGGACCAGATAAAAAACTACTATCTTAGTGAAGAAAATATTACCTGTAGAAGTCTCGCAGTCCAAAAAATTCTCTTTCCTGTTGTGTACAAATGGCCTTGTAGGCCTCTGCCAGAGGCTGGAAGTACCCCTTCAGTCTCTCTTTCACCGGATCATCCACCTTGTAGGAGCAGATTCCCCGAGCACTCAGCTCCAGCTCCTGGACATCAGGGTCTCCCCTAGTGACCATCACACCACGGTTCATCTTAGCCGGGTCCAGGGCCCAGTTGGAGATGCCAATGAAAGCAACACGTTTCTCACGGTCAATGACCTACAAAGAAACATCAAATACATTATAGCTCCTTATACTTTATATCACTACAAACGTATACCAGCTGAGAGTCATCAGCCCCCTCAGTCCCATCCTCCAGCAGTGGGTGCAGTGCCTTCAGTGGCAAATTTGGTGAATCTTCTGCAAGGCCAACTTCATCCAGCACAACAACAGAGACATACTTGGTGGTGTCCTGGTCCTTCTGAAACCTCTTGGCTGTGCTGAAGACTTCAATGACACTCTCAGGTGTAGACAGCTGGCTGCATTGGTACGAGAACATGTGGACCTGGGGAGGTTTGGTAGATGGCCATGGTGAATCAACGCTTTAAATGCACCCATTGACGTCACAACAAACTGCAATGCTAATGATAAACCTTACCTGTTTGAATCCCTTTAGCAGGTCTGAATTAGAGGCCTGCCCCTGCATGGAGCTGGCCACAATGGACTTGGCCAAAGACTTGGAGCTGCCTGGCTTGCCGACCAAGAAGAGGGGGATACGCAGCTCAATGCATACTGCCATCATGAAGATGTTCTCCCTGAGGGCTGCATTTCGGGCAATGTTTGGGCCCAGGGTCATGTTGTCCAACAGTACCTCCTGGCACCTTGGGGTGAGTGACGGTAATAATGAAAGTAAACCTTATCCCTTGGGCCCAGCTTTTTTCAATTACATGAAACCAAAAAAAGTCAGGGGCTGGAAACGAGGCAATAACAAGTATACTTTTCTACTCCGTAACACAAAACCTTTCCAGCTAACCATTTAATTTCATTCCTAAATTGCTCTGCTCCCCCCGGGAGGTGAAGGGGAGGGGTGAACTGCTGTGCCACGCCCGCCTCATACTGCCACCTCTCCTGTAGCCTGGCATGGTAACACACACTGAGGGCCAGTATTAGTGAGCGGGCAGCATCGTTGGGATTGGCTAAGGGGATCTGGGGGTCCTAGTGAAAATGTATGTTTGTCAAAATTTATAAATCCACTGAATAGATAAAGAAACATACCTCATCACTTTCCAAAGCAACTTGTGCTGCCTTCCAATCCATATGTTGTTTGAAGACAGCCATCTTGTCGAAGAAGTACTCCAGCACTATCATGGCCCTTTCTACATCACGAAGACTCACAAAACTGCACTCGTCCTAAAGAGTAAGAAAGGACAAATCACATATGGATTGAGTCATACATGAATTCAATTTAGATTTAGAATGAGGTCAATATCGATACCTTACCTGCCTGTCTCTCATGTACTTCTGGGACCATGCTAGAACTTTGGCTATAGGGGCAATGCACTGCTGAGGGATGCCACCATGCTTCTTTACCTGGAAAAAAACACACACAGAATGACAATATACCACGTGTACACATACAAGACGAATTTAGTGCTCACATGATCTGAAACAATCTGTCTGGTGTAGTCACTCTCAGTTCCAGTGTTGAGCTGGCCAAAGTCATAGACCAGTGGTCGCATGCTGGGTGGAAGGTCTAGCACTCGGTATACCAACTGGCGCAGGGGGATCTGACCTGAAATGGATAATAGAACATGTGTTGTGAGGTCTAAAAAGTAGCGGTTTTGACAGGAGTAGGGGAAACCCCATAAGCCACAGACTTATTACCTAATCTCTGCTGAGTATCTCTGACATAGAATCCCAGACCAGCTGACTCCAGTTTCTTAATCATGTCCTCTGTATGCCTGCAGAGGATGCGAATACAATTAGATGTAAGTAGAAAGCATTCTCCAGTTATACAAGTATGTATACACTGACCAGTTACTCGAAATCACATTAACAGTATACATGAATACTTGGTATTTAGTAATATGTAAACATGCTCTCATAATAGAATACAAGCTGCTCAAGTTAGGTGTGTTTTGGCCGCAGGCAATTAATAACAACAACACATTATTAGACACAGCTAAGAATGACTAATAAACTTTTAAGGGCTGGCATTTTTCTGAATTTGATTTTTTAGCTAATATAGACAGTAGGTAGTTACTTTCTGTAGGGGTTGCAGGCAGCAATGAACTTGAGGTCCGGTGAGACGGGCCTTCCATTGAGTCGGCGGTCACACATGACCTCCTTGATTAGTCCGATGGCCTCTGTGGTGTTTGCTTCATCAAAGAACACCACTGTGTCCAGGTTGTGTCTGCGGTTCTCCTCAGCCTGTTCCTCTGCTCGCTTGATGAATTTTATGACATCTTTTTCTGTGATGCCACCATGTATCTGGTATCGCAAAGCATACAATGAGGTCACACCTCCCCTTTTAAAGCCTCTACCCATGGCAAAAGCAAGTGTGCAGAATCAGTTTGACTAACCTTGATGATAAGCATGTTCTTCCGGTCCTGTATGCCTTGCTTGGCGAGGTCACACATGTAGCGAATAAGCCTGGTCTTGCCACAGCCAGTCTCACCCATAATCACAACTGGAATACCACACCTGTATGACATCATGAATCAATTGGTGTGCTGGCTAAAACAATCTTATTATCTACTTCCTATATGCATGTATCTTAAACAATGGTCACTTATTTGTTTCTTTAAAGTAACTTGTACACATATTCATATGCATGCACACACACATATATCACTGCAAAAATGACAGGGCTGCTTTAGGGTTATCAAAGTTGGAGCTTCATTGCTAAGCGTACACACTATACTATTATAATTCTAACATTTTAAGCCTCGTAGCGATCTGTAACTGCAACGTGACCTCACTTAATTGTTTACCATTCTGGAGCTGCATTTGTAACATTTTTATGGCCATCATATGCCTCTTCAATTTCACGAAAGAGAGAATGTGACCTATAGCTATTTACTTTTATGGCCCTCAGAAAAGGAAAAACACATTAGCAACGTACGTCACATTTCTTTGGGACAACTGCATGCACTTAGCCTGGAGCCGTAGAAATGCAGCTGCACTTCTAACTCGACCACTGCCGACCAGTGTGGGCAGAACCTTGCATGCTAACTATAAACACATGCTGTACCAAGCACACACACACACACGCATGCATGCACACACACACACATACCTGAATCTCATCTGAATAGCTAGTATTTTGATAAGGTTGTCCACAGTGAGCACATAGGTAGGGTCGGGATCATAGATGAACTCCAAACCCATCACAGTACCAACTTTCTCAATCATGGTATCTTTCTTCCAGTGTCGGTAGTCCTCATCAAAGTTAACTCTGTTCTGCTTGAGGCCTGTGTACAGCTGCTTGGTTACTATGGCAGCCTCGAGGATGCCCCTGTGGGCAGGGTCAATTAAGTCACCATTCTGGGTCACCATAAACCCTACAAATGTGATACTCGTTCCGTCCTGATTGAAGAAGATATAAGGATGGGAGCTGCAAGGAGGAAAGGCCGGGGAGGAAGTTAAGCCTTTCTGTCGAATTGCTACTGAAATATACATACCTCTGTTCCCAACGTCTTCTCCTATCAATCTCATATTGCCTCAAGTCTCCCCCTCCACCCATATCCACTTCTTCATTCTCACGAGCAACCTCTCCTTGTAGAGAAGAGGTAGCAAAGTCCTTTTGTGTGAGAGACAGATGAAGGTATTATTAAACTTCTAGACTCTATTGACATGTATATACATGTACACCTGTGTAGTGCGGTATGTATCATAAGGCAGTATTGACCCTACTTATAGTGCTAGCTGGCAGTGTCATAAGCCCTCATATGGTAATAAGATTACCATGCATGAGCATTCTCACCCTTGACATGCGTATCATAAACTTGACTACAAAGCTCTTCAGACCAGCCATTACGTCTGCAACAAAAGCTTCATCACAGAACACCGACTCTTCACACGACTCCAGTTGGAGGTCCAGGAAACGAACAAAGTGGTGCACCTCTGACCAAGAGGGGTTGATAATACCACAGAAGCTAGGAGGTGGGGAGGGGGTAAGAGTCAACAATGACTGTTTAGTAGGACCAACAACTAGTATACACCTACACACAGAGTACAGTGACAGACTAACTAGATACTGGTCTAAGAATAAGCGTAACTGAAACTCACTGCAACACAATCTTGAGACAGTCAGCTGGGCTCCCTTCCACTGTCCCCAGATAAGAAAATGTGTCCAAGTTAATTCCCCCAAGATGGCGCCTGAGGTACTGATACACTCGCTGGAAGGTAGCACTCCGAAACTCTCCTAGGTCCATTAGTATCTGACCAGGATCTGGAGTAGACATGTATCGTCACATGATAATACCTACTGGTTGCAATAAACACTTGCGGCTAGTAAGAACACTCAACTGTCTCACCTTCCTTCCCAGCCTCCAAGAGTTCCAGGGCCTGCCTGGGATTGATGCATTTCACTGAGGGAAGCAGGTCCAACAGAGCCAGTGTCCGGCTTTCGGGAAGAGTTGTACCTCCTTGAGGTGGGTCCTGAAGTAGTGAACGCAGAGAGAGAGATTGAGTTGTCTACTTTTTTACTCAAGATGTTAACCCATAAACACAGCATACAAGAAACGTCAAAAGTAGGTGGAGGGGCTAGCTAAAATAAATTGATAGTACAGCCTCCTACCTGGGTCTCTGGTAGTGTGACTTCAACGGCATAGAGCTGAGACTGGTGGCAGCGCCAGATCCTACCCTTGCCATCACTGAGCCCTCGTAGAATCAGAAGAGAGAACAGGATGCGGTCCACTTCCCATAGTACCTGTGAGAGGAGAAGTCTTATAGCCTGGGCATAGACCGATCAGCAAGGTTTCAGCAATACAAGCCACGTCAATGCCATACAAAAAAGAAATTGTGTAACAATGCCATATAAATCAAAAGTACATGTAGGACTGCTAAATGGATGCTGGAATATTTTTTTTGCCTTGAAGTGTTATAGATCCCTGCTACAAAGACTTTGTACACCATGCTTACCCCAGGAGCGATGTCAAAGTGGAAGATGGTGCAATGAGAGTTGGTAGTGTGTGGGTTGAGGAACTCCAGGACTACGTCTGGTGAGACAGTTGGGCCATGGATGGGGATGGTGACACAAGCAGCAGTGCTCATTGCCCTTCGCTGCTGCTGCAAATGGTCTGTCATTCTTTTAATGAACAGAGATTTCCCCATGCCTGAGCGAGTAGAGCTCACCACCCTCACACGTGAGCTGCAAGTACACAGAGTTAAAGTATAAAATCATCAAATATCTGTGGCATTTACATATTTACTATATCAAAATTCTATTGATGTTTACTTTTCACAATCCACAACCGATGCTGCCATTGCAGCACTGTATTGCTGCTGCGAATCTGTCTCCACTGTATGTGTAAAATGAGACCTTAGATAACGCTGAAACTTTGAAGTGTCAGTAAATGTAGTGTATTGCTTGCGGGAGAGTTGGAGCTTGGAAACAATGTGCGATTTCTCCTCGTCTTCATTGCTACAAATTATCACCAGCCGGTACTCTGAAAAGAAAATAAGCCAATTACTTGAAATTTCAATACTTATACATTGGTTATAATGTTCATATAGAACTCACCAGCTTTTCCATGTGAGAGTTCAGTGAGAGCCCGCAGTGTCTTGTCACAGACCTGGTAGGAGAGCTTCTCGGCATGAACCAAGCAGAAAATCCTTTTGAAGTGTGGGTCTTCAATGGCCCTCTGCCAAAGAAGGGTCACCTATGCACATAAAGTGGGAAATCATTACGTATTAAGAAAGCTGCATAATACGCTGCATAAAGGTTAGTGTATACAAGTAACCAGATCACCAGTAAAACTTAGTGCAAAGATAATGTAATAAGGGTTATGGTCTATAGTTATTGCTGCAGCCAGAGATTTAGAAGCAACTTATGAATAGTAAATGTGATCAGGAGTAGAAGTGGTTCAGACCTCCTCAGCAGTAGTGTTAGAGTAGCAGACCAGAACCTCCTCGAGTGTGGGCAGAGGAAGAGCCTCATCCTCCATGTAGAGGGACAGGGCTGTCCGTAGAACATTTTCTGAGAGAAAGACAATTAGCCCCATTGAATGTATGGCATGTGTTGATGTAGCTACCTGACCTTTAACGTATAGATAACAACTAATTTGTGTGCTCACATGATTTTGCATTTACCTGGAGAAGTCACAAGCAAGTTAGGTTGGCCTGACTTCAGAATTTTGGGGAAAGTCCTCTTACTGGGAACAGCAGCTGGTAGTGTATGGTACAATAGGATAATATATTCATCGGTTAGTAGTAAAAATGTTTATGATAACACCATAGACTTACTAGGAAGATTACTCAGTTCATGTAGCACCAATCCCAATTCAATGAGAGACAAATACTTCATTTCTGCATCTTCATCGCAGTAGATAACAAAGCCTTCCTCTGGACTGTATTGGATTACATTCAGGCTAGGCTAGTAAAGTTGTATACTATGCATACACGCATGTACTACCTCACAAACCATTATTATGTATGAAAACGTGCACAGTATGTTAAGTATCAAAGCAGGTACAGAGAAACAGAAAAAGTTGAGCAGACCTCTGTCCAGCATATCTTGGACTGGGCTTCCTTCTCAATTCCTGTGCTACACCCCCTTGGCTAGAAGTGGGCTGAAACACTCCACCTTGATCACCAGACATGAGGTAGTCCATGGCCTCTGAAAAATTACCACATCGCTGGATAGCCATTACACTCTGCTCTGCAGTGAAGTCCAGCTCCATCAGACTCTTGACGTCAGCGTGGGACTCATCAATCGTCTGTCTCATTGTGATTGAAAGATGGGGAGAAGAGTCTTGAGAAATGGGAGGCACTTTGGATTTCACCCGTGGAGATATTTCTGCAGCTTTAAGTAAAAGATAAAAAAACAATATTGTAAGTTGTAATACACCAATATACTAAGTTATTTTATGAGGTAGATCTATATTTAGTGATGAGATAGCAAGAATGAGAAATTTACCAATAGGGGTAGGGAAACGTTCATCTTCAGATTCTGACTCATCAGATTCTGACTCCTGGTCCCCAAGTCTCATATCTTTCTGGTCCTCTTCTTCTGGGAAATCAAAACTACCAGCATTTTCCATGCACCAGTTCCTCGTTTCATAGTGATCTTCTTTGTATTTTTCGAGCGCTATTAAAGCAAGCTGTGGATGAAACCCTCCATAACCAACCAGATTTGCAAATATTTCCTTCTGTATATCACTCAGTTCTTCTTGAGTGAGTTTCGCTTGTGGTACATCAGACGGAGGAGGAACAGCAGCGTGTGTGTCTACCGAAGCTAAAATATCAGCAGCCATGCTAGAAGTACTCTCTCCCACTTCCATTTCATGTTCGAGCACCATAGTTGTGCCTGAAGCAGGAGAGGCATCAGTCTGGCCGAAATGGTCCCCCTGTTGGAATAAGGCAGTCACATTCTGTACCACTTCTCTGATATCAGAAACAGCAATTTCGGGAGAGATACTGTGTAAGAGTGCCAGTACAGTTGAGTCTATCATGTGACCACGGCTGGAAGTTTTCAACTTGCCAAGTTCACTTCTAAGAGAAAGCAGCTGCAATGTTCTGTAGTAGTTTAGCTCATAGAACGCCTCTCGCGCTTCTTTCACTTCATCCCTCCATTTCTGCAGCTCAGTTTCCATTTGTCTTGCCAGTGTCTGCAGCTCACTGAAGCTGTCCGTCTCACAAGAGAATGAAAGCACCCACCCAGTATACTTCACATTGCCAGCCTGCTGGAGGGCTATCAGGACTTCTGCAATTCGACACACACTGTGAAGAGTCTACAAGAAAGTATAGATATACAAATACTTATACATGCTATGCAGCCCCTTTCCCAGCCTCCTTTTGTGTTCTGAAATCTTAAAACGTACAAAAAATGTATGGAATGGAGACTGGGAATGAGAGTCTATATGCAATATGGAAAAGTATGTACATTGAGAAACTTGTCAACGTCCTTCCTGTTCTCCGCCTTGCTTCCCGTGATCAGTACCAGTTTGCTCTCCAAATCCCTGAGATCATCCAGACTGTAGTTCATCTTGGGAAGCTGTCTCTCTGTTCCTTCCAGGTGGAGATCGATGACGTCATGAATACTATGGACTGCCCGGCCACTCGTTGAGCCAACTCGGTAGCAGCCGTATCTCAGAATGTGCTCCATTTTGCCAAAGGATGTAACTTCCACAGAGCCCTGTGTTTCTTTAACTGACTTGTACCAATGAAGTGCATCATTACACCCTTCCTATAGTTTGAGTGCATCAGAGACAAAAGTACATAAACCTGTTTTTATATGATCACTGCTAGAGGCTGACGTCGGCCATAAATTGATACTATAGATTTCCTAAGACTAACATAAAGTATGTGATACTGTATCCATACCAGTTTCTTTGACAGTAATGGGTTGTTTTCCAAGCTTTCCCAGAGGGATGTGCATCGCTGTGATAGCTCACGGTAGCCAGACGTCTTAGGTAGGTTGTAGATGAGAGACCCGAACCCGCTCCCCACCGTCCGTAGATCAGAGAGTCTGTCATGCGCAAAATCATCCTCTCCTCCAGCAGCAGTGGCCAGTGCGACGTTCACAAAGTTCTGAAGGTCACTCACATCTATAAAACACAAATAAAAATATTATTGTACATGTATACAGACGGTATGTTTATGGTAATATATACTTACCTATATACAATGTATTTATATACATGCACACACACACACACACACACACACACATGTATGTACACACAACTATTCAAGGGAACTAACTTTTTGTGACTTCTTGAATCCACCTGATGACTTCTTGACATTTACTAAATGTCTTGAGACATTGCAGTTTCCCAGGATTTGAGGTGACATCTACCAAGAATTCACCTGTCCTAATAAGGTCATCACTCACTGTAGCTAGGGTCTGGTCTTTCATGGAAGTAGTCACCTAATGAATTAGTAGTAGATGATTACCAGTGTTTACATAGTTATTCTTCATCCCTTACTTCAGTGGAAAGCCTCTCCACATTTGTGAAGTCTCCTTTGAGGTTCAGGACAGAGCGTAGCTCAAGAAACATGTTAGCAGCATCTCGATACTTGCACAGGTCCCAGTACTCATTCATGCGACGCACAGCACTCTTGATGAAGGTTCCATTTGTCTCACCTTTCACGTCACTGCATACATTAACACCCGTGAACAGAGTCATTAACTGTGATTCAAGTTGCTGACCTCGATAATGCTTAAAGATTTTATCAACATCTACCAGTTTCATAGATTGATCATGCAGCTGGTCTAGCATAGTCTGGCAGTCAATAAAGGCAGGCTGCCAAACACTTGTGTGAATATCTGCGATTGTAAGAGTAGAGGTTTTCACCGCGACATCCATTGCTGACATCCAAGCTTGGCGGAAGAAATCATTAACATGCTTTTGTGACATGACAAAGAAGTTTTCTGCAAAGACGTTCAGAGAGCCAGCAGATTGAAAGCAGAGGAGCTGAACTTCACCACTCTGTGCCCTTCTACAGAGTTTATTAATTTTAATGCAGCTAAAGTTCTTCTGAAGCTCTTGCCGTAGTTCAGGAAGGCCTACACATAAATAGACAAATGTAATTTAATTACGCTATCTAGCAAGCAATAGCCTGTAATAACTACCTTGTATATTGCCATGAAGGTGATTACAGAGGTGGAAAAGACGGTCCTTATTTCTCTCAAATGTCTGAAATTCTTCTATTCTCTGGTGGAGAGCACTACTGACCATTTTAAATATCAGTGTTTGCTCTTCTGTTTGCTCGTCATGGTGAGCAGCTGCAGCACAGAGCCTCTTCATTTGCTCCTGGTTTGACTCGATCTTGTGTAGTTCTTCGATGGTGACATCACTGTTCTGGATCTGAGCACAACTCTCTTGGAGCTTGCTAACAGCACACAGGCATGCAATTTGGCACTCTCGAGGTAGACCTTCTTTGAGTTTAGACTTGCTTTCTGCAATTTAAATATACAAACAGCTTGACAGTTCGGCAGAAATTGGTTGTTTGGTAATCATTGATTTTTGTTTAAATATCCGTAAATTCCCGAGAACAACCTACACTTCAAACAAAGCAAATATGTGGGCTTCAAGAGAATGAATAGCAAAGTAAAGCCTTGAAAGCGAAGAGTCAAAGCCAATGAGAAATTAGATTTTGAGACATATGGTCTCTTGAAACAGGAGTGCATAATGACGTAAAGAGCGCACTTAATACATACTCTAGATGGCATGGATGCTTCAATACAATTTCTGCTAGAACGTACACCAGTATTTATTTACAGCAATTTGCAACCATTTCACCAAATATAGCTTTCCACTAAAGGCTTACCTCTCAGACTTCCAGCCTAACTATATGCCTTTAGTAGGACTTCTATATAGCTACCATTCCCACAATTCATTGTAGAAACAATCAGCAGCTTGCAGAAAGCTGGGAAACGTTTTGAGAGCTCACCATAGATCTTGATGAAGTTTGGCCAAAGAGTCCATCGCAGTAGCTCATCCAATGAAATGAAAAGATCGGATTCCTTCATTTCAGGATGTAAGCTGGGATGTTGCTTCTTTAGCATATTACCCAGCAGATTTCCAACTCGTTTTGACCCAGTAGCAGCCAATCTGTCAAACTCCCTTTCTGAATACTTGCTAGGCTAAACAGAATATAAGTGTTAATTAATTAACCAATATACACTATAGTTACCAGAGAAGGGACAAAAACCTTTGATAAAATGTTGTCAATAGCTTTAGTAGCTGCTTCCATCAGCACTTCTGTCAGAATGGGATGCGTTTCATTGTATTTTTCTTCAAGTAGACACACAAGGTCAATTTTCCGTGTGTCAGTAATCTACAAAAAAAAAGGCTAAACTATCAGCACAGTTAGTCTATACAAACAAATGGTATGTTAACGTACTCCAAATGCTCTCCTATGAATGTGGGCTCTGGCAACGTCGTGCCACTGCTCAGTAATATGAGAATCCGAGGGACACTTCAGGCTCAGCAAACCCTGCCACACCTATATTAGAGTTTCAATAATTGTTATACCTTTCCACATAATTGTTGTACTACTAACCTTTAGTTCTAATTCTCCTTTCCAATATGTAATATCACCCCCAAAAACGGATCCACCAATCACACTGGAGCTAGTAATCCACTTCCACAAAGTTGTTTTTAACATTTCAAAGGTATTCTTAGTTTTTTCATGTTTATACGACTTCTCATTATCAGGGCAAAGAGAATTGAGACATGAGATGGCAAACAAAAGGAGAGAGGTAGATGCTTGAAGCACATTCACATGATGCTCTGCAGTTTTCAGAATGACTGACTGGCGTCGAATCAATAGCATTGAGGCATCCACTAAGGCAAACAGTCTCTGGGATCTATAAATAAAATTGTTATTTAAATCTGTTGTATCAGAGAGTTTATTCATTCACTTACTCATCATTATAGCTGCTGGAATCCTGGCCTATAACACTAGTCAGAAGGTTGAGCCAAACAATCCAGTCTTTAGCCTACACATGAAAGAGAAAAAAGTCTATTTAAGGACAAGATGCTTCATAGGAGTGCATTACTATATAACAACACTGCCTTGCTGCAAACACGTCATACTACAACAGGAGAAGCGGAAGGAACATGAAAAAAATCATGTAAAAAATTAATTTCCATGATAATTTTACACTCCTATACCTTCCATGTGCCTCAAAGAAAAACTCGGGAAAACATTTGATAATCAGTTCCTACACATTGTGACCGGGGGAAGGGAGCGAAGACATCTGTATGCTGTCTCATTTACCATCACTTGTAATCTTTTAGCTGCCAAGCTACCCCATGCCTTGTAGTTACCTGCAACTAAAATGGGACGTAGCTCAAATTGGAGACATTGAGGTTAGGTGAACACATTTTTTGGTATTGAAGTTGCATGGGTTAAAGGCAACTCTTTTGTTTTTACAGTGATACACACGTATGTTGCAATTCTTTTGGGAAAGCTATGCTAGAATGCATAGAAGTGTTACATGTACAGCTGGCTCAACCACTTTCCTTTTCCCATAATTAGAACACCAATTGTGGTAAATTGAGACAGCACTTGTGTACACATTGTTAGTATATGTTACTATAGTAACAGTATGTATTCTAATAGCCATAGAATACTTGTTAGAATACAGGAAATTCACTGAATGTGGTGACATATACTTAGGTAAACAGTAAAATAAAAACTTCGATAACTCTGGGTAAATATTTTTATAGTGACATAATCATGGATCAATGTACCCCCCAGGCTACCACCAGGTTCTGTTGGTTGTTTTTGAAGGTCATGTACATTATAAAGACAGGTTTAGCCAGCAGCGGCTTCATACAAATGACGATAGTCACTACTTAATACGGTCAGTTCTGCCTCTCAGTCTTCACGCCACTGGCAGCAAATACTTGGCAGTCAAGAGTCAAAAGTGGTGTTTTAGGATTTCTGATCACTATAGGCCAGGGTGCCAGGGTCACTTTGCTAGACATCCATGCATGGCTTTCTGCTTCAACATTATCATTTTACACTCCTATACCTTCCATGTCTCACATCATTATGCATGCACTCCTAGCCTGACCGTATAGTATTATGTAATGACCTACTTCATTAGGGTTAAATCCCCATAGGTTTTCTGTCATAGAAGCCAGCCACGTAACAGCCAGATACGGAGGAATCAGCTGTAGCATGACAGAAATGTCCTCTCGAGGAGCAAGATAGATGAGTGTTTGAAGCAGTAGAGGATCAAGAGTGAAGAGTGGCTGAAATTGCTCAAAGTGCTGTGCATCCAAAAATCTGAAAAAAGACAACAAGTAATATCCAAGCTCTATGTATGGGACTTCTATAGTGTAATGAATATACATACCCTGGTCCTGCCTTGCCTTTCAACTCATATAGCTGTAGCTCCCTCTCTCTAGCACCCACCCAATGTATCTTTTCTGGATTCATCTCTGGCCGTGCAAATGGCGTAGAGTATCCTTTTAGAAAGTCAAGTAGTGGTATAACTGTTAGCCACTCCAAGTTATCGAATCCTCTTAACTTTCGCAGATGTAGGGCAATCGAAAACACTGCATTTGCACCAAATCCTCTGTTGAAGAGAAAGAAAATTATCATAAGTTGTACACATTAAATTTGGTGTGAATTATGCCTATATACCTCTTCTCCTTGGGCAATACATTGCACAAGAAATCATACTCAGGGCACATCTTGGTCTTACTTGGCTTGAGTTGGAGCATTTGCAACAGCGGAACAACAAACTGATCTAGCTTTGGATGCCTAGGTATAGAAAGCTGGTAAAAGCAGTATGCAATGGTGAAAGCTGAAATCAAACGTTTGTCATTGCCATCATCAGGGATATCTTTTATACTTTTCACGATTGATTCCAACCATTCTTTCATGAGCTATAAAAAAAAGATAAGTTATAACTACTTTGGGATATAAAAGTCCTGGTGACATACCTGTGGTATATTTTTCTGTTTCCTGTCCAATGGAACTGTGTACCCAGCAAGGGGATTGTATAGTGAAGAATACACATACTGGATTTTTCTGACTACACCTGGGATACTGAACTGTTCAGGAAAAAGACACTTTGATAGTAATGAATGATATTCTTTGAGGTACATTTCAAGACAAGTGCTGCACATTTCCTCAATATCCAGAGGCGTAAACATCTCTTCTTTGACATTCTCAGTGTGTTTTGAGGATGATTGTCTCCACATCCCTGTAACAGCACCAATTGCACCCCTAAGAAGGCCTTTCTCAGCTACTTCCTGCCTGAATCTCTCTGAAAAGTCTTTCTTGACTTTTGGATGGCGAGGATAAGCAATGGTGTCATACTGATGGAACGTATCTACAATTGAGAGCATAAGCCAACAAAAATAATGTTGCTAGCAATAGATGCAGTGCGGTAACGAACCTTCATGCTGTATTAATTGCCAATACTTTTCACTTGGTATCCTGAGACATCGGTTGGTATATCCATAATAGTCATGCAAATACTCGTAACAATCATCATCCTTCTCAGCTTTGGGAGAAAACACTGTGTACTTATACAGGAGCACGAAGGAATGCTTCAGAATATCAGCATCAATTTTTAGTGTGATAGTCATCTCACAATAGCCATCACCAAGTGTTCTACAAGTGAGAGAAAATGGGCTTACATAGCTAATTATATTGCCGATTGATGCCACAGCCTAAAGGAATATGTTAGTCACGTTAGTCTAATCAAATACAGGTACCATAATGAACAGGAGAGGTACCGTACGTATCACTGATTTATAGATGGTAATGAAAAGCACATGCCAGAATTCTTGGCATGTGCTTTCAGCCCTTCAGAAATGAATACAAGCCAGACAGTCTGTGATCATACCTCTCCACTTGTAAAGGGCCAAAGTCATACTTCCAGGTATCAAGGTCTGGATGCCCAAAGCGAATGTACATCTTGGTACTGTCATCCCAATCCCAAACCGGTTGATAGACTACCACATGGAATGTGACTGTAACTGATCTTCTTGCTTGTAGCCCTTTGGGAGGCCGGCTGATTTTGAAAACAAAATAAAAAATAGTTTACTATATTCACAATGGTAAATTGCATAACTTACTTCCGTTCTCCTTTAGGGAGAGGCTTGTTACCAGCAACAGACTTGGAGTCGCTCTTTGCAGAAGCCGGATTTTTTTTCCTTGATTGACTACTTGGAAGGAGCTCTGGCGGTTGAATGGGCTTTCGGTATTCTGTTCCATGATCATGACTCTAAGCAAGATATTATAACAGCAATTAAGTGTGAGTAGTACACTTGAAATACAACATAAATACTAATTCCAGGTATACTAATTATGCGTGAGCAAGCATGCAAGGTATAGCTAATCAAAGGACAAACCTGATCAAGAGACCTCCTAGTCATATCTGCGTAGTTTGGTGGATTTTGACTATCTTTCTTTTGTAGCTGATCAGGAAGTGATTTTACACCTTCCCCTTGTTGGGCTTCTGTAGTATCTTTGGCACCAGTATTAGGACTGCTAATTTTTTGTTGTTTTGACAATGGGTCAGATGCATCTGCCATTCCTTCCTCATTTTCAGCAGTTCTCTTGCGCTTATTTGAAGGTGGCGAAGTGCTTGTGGACTGGCTACCAGCTGAGTGAGTTTGGAGTGGATTGCTGACCGCTTCTTTTAACTTTTGTGCATCCTGATCTGACACCTGGCCTTTATTTTGATTGTGCCGAGGCTTTTCAGAGTTCCCTGCTGTTTCTTGTGGCTTAGATACAGGTACATTCTCTTTCTCTTCCTTTTCGCTTATTTTTTGTTTGTCATGAGTGTCGTCAGATTCTACTTCCTCAGCATTTTTTGAAAACTGACTGTGGTCTTCATTTGACAAACCTTTGTTGCTCACTGATGGATCACTAGCTGCTGGTGTAGTTGATGCAGCACTTGTAGCAGCTGTAGTCTTTGGTATGTCTGTTGGTGGTAGTGGCTGGTTGGATACTGGCTGTGCCTTATCAGGTGGGACTTGTGGTGAGGCTGGGGGTGGGTGAGAATTAAGGATTTCGGGCTGCGGTCCACCTGTTGATTGAGTCACTTGTGATCCTTCAAAGGTAGAGTTTTGACTACCAGGATTTTGGCTATGGTCAAATAAAGGCCTACCCTGTTGGAAAACTCCAAACTCTCTTGGATATTGGGTGTGTCCTCTTCTCTGTGGCTGCTGAGTCGGCATATCCTGTTGCTGATATACCAACTGACTAAGTGGAGGTAGCATGATAGTTGAAACATGACACTGACTATGTGGTCCCATAGCAGTATGAGGCACTGTAGGAGGCAGATGCCCCTGACTACTACCAGCGGATCCTTGCCCCATATGCTGTGTGGGTGGCATACGCTGGGGTAAAGTTGTTGGTGCATCGTAGACCATGTCCTCACTTTGGCTGTCTTTAGTAACAGTTAACCTCTGGTTTTTATTGGCTTCGACTGCCTTTTGTACGGCTTCATAGTGCTGGGCTTGAGTGGTAACTGTAGGAGGTGGACGACTCGCGCTAGCTACGTCTGAGGATGTTGAGAGAACACTTGTAACATGTACAGTTGACGTTGATGTAGCTTGGGCATCATGGCTGGGAGGAGGCTGCGGATTATCTGTGGGTTGCTGTTGTGCCTGTCTACATTCATGGCACCATTTCTGGGTAGGAGTAAATAGCTTTACTCGACAATTGGGGTTGACGCAGTAGACGGCTTCAAAATCAGGTTCTTGCGCGGCGGGAGCCTTACCGCACTCTGAACAGAATTTGACCACCACTCCCGATGGAACTACGATCTCTGCGTGGCAGTGTCTGCACTGCCAACGTCCGCCACCTGAAGCTTCAGACATACTTGATCAAAATAGCCTATCGCTATTGACGTACTTACTATTATCTATCTACGCTACCACATGGGCCGCTTTTAGTACTGTAATCATTGGGGACTACCCGAATGCACAGGTACTGGTACATCTAAGGAGGCGTAGCTCATGCTATTCCCATTCTGTAATGGTCTGGGGGCGAGACTGAAAAATGCAAATTAGCACTTAGGGGGCGTGGCTCGCACGTTCTATTACCGCACAGCAATCGTGATCAATCGTCACAAAGAAGAATCAAAGAGCAGCGCATAGAAGTCTGAGAAATGCGCCGCAGGAGTACGGGGGGAGACTGGCGGGTGGGAGGATTGGAGCTGCTACTGATGGAGGCTGCCAAGCAGGGCGACCTGCGCGGCATGACGGAGTGCCTCGAGCTACTGGAAGAACAGGACGGTGAGGAGGCTAATTAGCCGTGGGGTGGTGAAGCCCTCTAACGTATGCTCCTTGTAGCCTTAGGGTTAGTCTCGCCAGCTAGTCCCTCGCACCACACGGTGAAAGGGACTGCATCGTTAGCACATGGATATTATAGACTCGTAAGTCTATAATATCCATGGTTAGCAAGACTAACATAGCTACAAGTTCTAGCAAGGTGAACATGACAAAAAGGGTGCTGGACTATTAAACCTACATGTAGATCAGGCATATAGCCCATTCGCATGAAGGAAGTGACTAAACACATGCCTTCAGTGCTACATGATAAGGACTTCTGCTTACAAGGCTTACTGGTAGCTAGCTGAGAGTTATAACTGTGAATTCAGGTCTCAGTTCTCAGAAGTAGAACTTTGCACCAAGGAGTGATCTAGTCTTGTCCCCAGCCAAGGCTAAGGATTCACCACGATGGTGGGATATCGTGAGGAATCCTTGGTTTCGATTGTGGGCTGGGGGCAAGACTGGGAGTGATCTGCTATACAGTTATTATACTGGTGCAGTTGCCATCTTTTACTTTTAGTCACTGATGTATTGATCACTTTATGGGCCAACTGTACGAAGTAAGTTAGAGTAAGTGTATGTCTGTCTGTCTGGATGGTTGGGTTGTTCAAACACGCAGCACATTGGCTTTGTTTCCAAGGCCTTCCTGCCCATGTTCAGTTTGTGTTGCAAGTGAGCCAAAGTAGCTCGTGATACATGACAGGGCATGCATAAAGGCCCTGAGAACGATGCGAATTTGCTGCATGTCAGGACCCCAGCCTATTAAGCAACTGTGAGTCCTCCTGTATAAAGGGATGGGAATTTAGATTTCTGTATCTCGTCTCCTGGCCTCTAATAAAGTTTAGCTGCTCACCTGGTCTGTAGGCTCTTTGATCTATACATGCATGAATGGGATAATTATATGGTACATCTAATGTTCAAATTGGAGGGCTTAGAAATGCTGACTGCTTTGGGATTGTTAGTAAGTGCCCATACACATTCGTGTACAGTATTAACTGTAATAGCGTCAGATTGTAATTGCTATCTAGGTCTTCTATTTAGCTACCTATTTGGAATTTATTTCCCCTGCAGCCAAAGACAAGGTCAACTATTCCAACAGATCTGGCCAGGTATGTTTACAGCAGGTCACCAAACGTGACTTGGGCTACTGGTTATAATAGACTTGATGTGACCTAGTGGGCTGTGATTACATTATTATTACATGGGTATAATTAAACGTGGGGGAATACCAAGAATGTAAGATGCACCCTAGTGCTCAGAGGTTAACTATATTTATAGCTGGGGCCTTAACCTGGGATTTCCATGATTTGATTCTGAATCTGGATTCGGAACGTGCCATTACCAGCCGAAGAGTGGAAGAGCTAATGGCTAGCTGGTCATTCAGACCTCAGCGGCCAATCCACCCTATAAGACGAGTCCATCGAGATCTCTACCGAGGGAACAGAGGTCGGAGTGGACGACGTCCTGATCCAGGAACCTCAACTCAAGTGCCCTCTCACGCTGTCGGAGATAATCGACATCAGAATCTTACGAATCACCAGTAAGGGTGAGAGCATCTTGCACATTTTGTCACGGCAGGGCTACGTGGACCTCCTGGCTCTCATCTTAAGAGTAGCTAAATTTCTCGAACACAGCGTCTACCTGAAGATACTCATCACTCGAGACGACTTTACCAAATACACTCCACTTGAAGAAGCGATCATTTCCGGAAATGTCCAGTGCTTCAGGCTACTCATCCAGTTTGCCTCTAGCACGAAAATGCTGGACGACCTCATCTCCGACGACAAACTCATAAAGACGGCCGTATTCACAGGTGACATCAAACTCGTCAAGATCATGATAGAGTTTGGATTTTATAAGGGGCTGGGACATGGCGTACATAAACGAGAAGGAAGACATTCTCCGGCTGCTTCTGTACTACCAGACACAGGTCGTAAACATACTTGAGTTTTCTCGGGTCCGCAGAAACCGAACCGTCACCTTGGATATGGGTGGAGTGAAATGGCAAGGAATTCAGCTTGAGCGCGTAAATGCGGAGTGGCTCTACGACTCCTACAACGCTGTCGACTCCGTCTCGAGAGCTCTCAACTACACAACCGTCTACAATAACCCCTCCAAGAACCACAGCCTGTTCTGCCAACTCGGAAAGGACTGCCTCAGGTACTTCACTGAAACAGTTCCGGCCAATTCCCTTTCTGCCACCAGCTACACATCGCTGGTCAAAGTGACCGAAATCAACCTCAGTGAGAACCAGCTATCCTCCGTTCCTCCTGAGCTTTTCCAGATGCTTTCACTGCAGATTCTGGATCTAAGCTACAACCAACTTACCGAGCTACCCACAGCCGATTATCTCTCAAAGCCCATCTACACCGCACCCCACTTGAAGAAACTGAGGCTGGAATGGAATCAGATACACACACTTCCCGAAGATCTATTCCAAGGTCTGGGTCCCTGCCTGGAGGACCTCAGTCTACAGTGCAATCGTCTCAAAGACCTCCCGCCGGGAATCTGGGTGGCACCAAAGCTGAAGAGCCTTCGTCTCAGTCGAAATCACCTCTCCCGGCTGCACTACTTCAGCAGTCCTCGTTACTTCAACAATCCTGAGTTCACCAGTAAAGTAGTGGGTTCGTTCACCGTCTCAGGTGGCTGTCTCAAACGAAAGAATTCCGATGCCGATGAAGAGTTGTCTGGAATCGAGGAATACATGAAGAAACTCGGAGCCTTCTGCCGCATTGTGCAGACGGTTTTGAAAGTGGAAGGTGTTACAAACGGCCTCTTCCCAGACATTTACCAGAAGATCCTAGACATCCACTGGTTGAGGCTCCGACAGTGAACTGAGCCGCAGCTCAAGCGATGAAAGCAACGGCTCAATTCAGTTGCAGGAGCTCAACTTTGAGGAAGATGAAGACTGCGAATGCTGTCAGTCTTCTCTCTACTACCTCGATCTCTTGCGCAACCGGTTTCGCGAGATCCCTTGGGACTTGCCCTGTGTTGCCCCGAAGCTTCAGCGACTGGACTTTCGAGAAAATCAGATCCAAGACCTGGACATCATCCACGGCATGCCCCCCGATCTCAGCACTCTCATGCTCGATCACAACCAAATCTCAAACACGTCAAAGAAACGTCCCTCGTCACTCCCCTGTGGTAACCCACTAAAGCTTCTCTTGGTCCAATTCGAGGACTCCATTCCGTACTGCTGCCACTGCTGCCATCACTTTCTTGAGAACCTCATGCACAAACCTGACGCTAGACTGCAACCAGCTGTCCACGTTCCCGGTTATCGATTTGATCCACAGCGACATCGTCCACGACCCGGAAATCCCCGACTCGTCATTCGAAAGCATCACCTATCGACCGTTATTTCCGAATCTGTCAATTCTATCACTTGAAAGCAACCTCCACGCATGCACACTCGTGAACTAGCTTGTGGCTCGATACCGACACAACGCAGCTAGCTCTAAACCCAACAATTTGCTTCTAGACCCTACCCCAACCTCAACCCTAACCCTAGCTTCGTTCCCAGTCTCTCCACTCCGGTTTTACGTCGCTTGCAGTACTGCAAGTGACGTAAAATACTGCAAGCAACGTAAAACCCGGGGCAGAGAGGTGCTGCAAGCGACGTAAAACTGGAGTGGAAAGACTGGGAATGAGGCTACCCTAACCCTTCCTATAAACTCAACCGTTGGATTACTGGCTCTTAAATTTTCTGTCTCCAGCAAGTGTACTGTGGGCATGAGTACACAGTCAGTAACCTGCTGTATGCCCAGCATGTTGAGCCGGAAAATAAAGCCATCGAGGAGAAGCTGGCCTGGGCCAAGGTAAGTCGAGCCTCGCAGAGCAAGTAGCACCATGTTGTGACTGTCAGAGATGCCTCCTGCTCCTTTTAAACAGGCCCTGAGGGAGAAGAACCCCCTCGACGATCGGCCAGGAGCTTTCCTTCAATCCCTTCATGAGAGTCAAGTAAGGACTGTTCACTGTACTGACTTAGTTGCCACACACTGCTCATGCTCAAACACACACACACACATCCACATACATGCACACACTCAGTGTTGCTAGTATTCAGCACCATGCCAGTACCTCAGACGCAATCTCCACCATGCAATTCCTGAGAGAAGAGAAGAACAATTTTAAACCCAAGATGTGATTGCCTGTAAATAGCTAATATTGTGATTGCTAAAAAAAATTGTGTACTAATGGGGCGGGGCTTGCCTCACTAACATAATTTTGGATCCAAGGCTAGATTAGTTTCTACCTGATTAGCTAGCTTGTCTGCCTGAAGATGTGGCTTAGGATTTTGACTTTGGTTTCAGGTGAGCTCTCTACTATAAATAGCTAGTAATCTGAATGCAAATACAGCATGGGGGTAAGGCTATAGGTCGCCGGGATGGAGTAGTTTAGCACTGCCGGACTCTTAGGTATATAATATCTTACGAACCTGCTGCTATGAAAAATCAGAAAATGCATGCCAATCTTCAAAGGAAGACAATACCAACGAGTCACAAGAGAATGACGAGAGGACGTGTGTAGCCACTAAAAATGGCCGCTCTCCAGTGTCTTCACTACATGCGCAGAGTAAAAGCTGTGGAGTACATCATACATGGAGACTGGGAACAAGGCAATCTGGCTATATGCCCTAGGGGGGTTGAGGAATGAAGAATCACTGCAAAAACAGAAGTTTTAAGATCACACCAAAGGTATGAGCCCTGTGGCAATGTGGTATAAAAAAATACCCGTACCCACTTTGCCACAGGGCTCACACCTTTGTTGAAATTCGGTGTGATCTTCAAACTTCAGTGGATTAATTTTGCATTCGCACTCTCTAGACATGCTAATTCTAAGATACTCCCTATAATTACTAAAGTGCCATACATGATATTGTGGTCTTGCTATTCTTTAATTTTGCAGCAATAGCATTAGATTCTGTATTGGCCGATACAGTTACTGTTCCCAGTACAGTATTTGGCAGCTCCACAATCAGCACTATTACTACTGCAATAGCTAGCCTTGGACATTCTGCTGCCATCTCATCACCTGACATGGTACCGGCTACAGCAGCAAACTCTGAACACACCGGTACCAATATTGCTGCCACACCCACCTCCACTTCCAGTCGTCAAATACATGTACTGCAGTTGTCACCCACAGGATCTGCAAGTATGTCTACTCAAGGTAAGTTTTGTTTTTTATCCTGTAAAGCTGACATGCTGTAAATTTAGGAACTATTAGTACTGCACACAGTAAAAAAAATATCATTTTTTCAATTTGAGTTGCAGATGCTAGTCATTTACGTACATACATGGACACAGCCAATTGCCAAGATGGTATGAGTAGCTATGTGCATGGAAGGAGAATATGAAACACATTATATCGATCTATAACAATGCATTTACTTACTCATCTGCACTCAGTTCTGATACACACAGTGGACGGCTGATAAGGAGCCGTCACTAGTTACTGTATGTGTTTCGACACTCTTGACCAGCTCCCTTGAGTCTCCACTTACATACTAATACCATCTCAGCAATTAGCGCTATCCATCTAGCTTGTATGTGATATACTCAGCAGCTGCAACTCATATATGGTCAAAATGGCAATTCTTTTTGTACTCCGCACCCATGCGTGCTTATATTCTACTGCTTTGTTTTTTGAAAGTCTAGCTGCGATTATGACCCACAGCTATTCTTCTTCTCCACTGCCTTCAGTTCTTTCCGAGAGACTCCTTAACCCAACACCAACTTTAGAAATGCACCTACCAACTCAATCTCCTAGGCAGTCGGTGACGACTGTAACGCTTGCAGTAAGTATTAGTGTAGCTGTCTTTTGTACCGTTCTGTTTGTGATGACAGCAGCAGCTGTAATTGTTTGTGCCAAGAAGAAAGGCCTGTATACATCTAGGAGATCCGATGTCTTGTACGATGAACCTTCTTCAATAATTTTGAATGAAAGGTATCAATCTACTACTGACTAGAGCACTCCCTACAGATCTAGACTTGATACATCGATGGTCACAAACACACTTTATGAACCAAATACTTTGAAGATGCCTGATGCTGCAAACAGACACACGAGTGTTGCTAGTGAGCGGCTGTATGCTTCTATTCATGTCCGCCAAAGAACCATGTTCCCTGATGTACACAGCACAGGAGACCACGCCAGTGGTGCACACATCGCTGATGAGATTGAAACTAAAATGAATGAAGCTTATGCGGCAGCTAATGATGCAGAACGAATTGGTGTCACTAGAACTGATTCCCACTATTCACTACACAGCAACTCTTATACCTATGTAGTTCTGGATACTTGATGGCTCTAGAACTGTAATTATTGTACTGTATCCTATCCATGAACAGTTCAGTTGGTTATTTTCACCACTATGGGTAGTTCTAGCATGACTTGGGAATTGTTTTAAGACTTCATACACAGATCAAGTCATATTCCATAAGTCCACAATCATAGAACAAACTACCCACTTTAAGGCATAACTCCTACCTTAATAATTATATATACACACATAAACACACTATTAAACAAATCCCTGGACAATTTTGCCTTACAATTATGTATTGTCCATTCCAACACACAATAATTATCATGGCTGCAATACTTAGTTATGCGTAAAGATTAATAATTATGATCATGTGTGTGTCATTGTACAAATAAAGTATGATAGCTCACTATTGAATATCCTACAGCAACAGCTAGTCATGTATAATACTATCAATTCACACTTTTCTCTGTCCTGTAACACTATTATATACGGTAAAAGGCAAAGTCACACATTCAGTCATACTCCTGCACTAAACCTAAGCTTGTCCTTCACGTTTCTGTCTATCCTGGTATTGTATGGTGTGTTTCCACACGGCTACCGTCTGGTCAAGGGTGATGCTGTCGGGGAATTCTTCAGCAAACCGTGGGATGGGGGGCAGGTTGTTGTGCTCAAGGAAGGCATCAAGTGTGTCCACCAACCTGTGATAAAAGCACTTCTGTAAGTGTATAACGTTCATTATAACTGTATAAATCAAGTGCTCACTTTTGTATACTTCACACACCAATAAACTTACGGCCAGCTGCTCTCATTATCAGGACAGTGCTTCACGTGGGTCTCAATGAACTCGTACAGTGTGCCCAGTAGGTGGTCCAGGTTGAAAGACCTGAGACAGTGGTCTAGGGCCGTTGTCTGGCTCTCTTCTCCCTCACTTATAAGTTCCTTCGAGAATTCATCCTTGACAGAGTCAAACGGATCCTGGGGTGTGAGTAGGAAGGTGAGCAATAACAAATAGTTGGTGTATCCTTGTGTACCCTCATACCACTCTGTATAGTCTAAGAGTCTGTTACACTAATTCACCTGGCCAGATAGTATCAACTGCCTTGCAAGTTCCACAGAGAGTGTTTCCCAAAGAGAGAGGATGTGGCCCAACGTGCAGTGTTCTCGAGCCTAAAATTAGGAAGATCTTGAGTTTCACACACGTACACACATGCATGTAGTGTTACTACCATTGCTCACCTTCTCGGAGAAGAATCTCTTCTTCATTCGCAGAGCACGTGTGATGTACTCTCCAAGTTGTCGGTCAGCCTTTCCCCCTCCAGAGGAGAGAAATCCCATCACAATATCCACCACATCTAGGGCGTCTCGGATGCGGTTCACGGAGCGTAACTCCTGGACAATCTCTTGCTGTACCCGGGAGTCCAGCTCAATCTGTAGTAGTGATGTCATAATGATGTCAACGCTGTCTCTGATATAATTATTATACCAGTAACTTACCTGGGGTTCAACCTTCTTCCTAACTGCAGCAAAAGTGGCAGCAGTGTAGATGTCCTTCCTGTACACCACTTGAGGGATATCGGATTGAATGAGTGGCTTGCCATGAATGAACCGCCCAAGAATGTCCTTCTCCAGAGCTGGCCAGTCATAGCTGACATCCTGCCCTTTTCCCACCTCAAGGGAGTACTGACAGTGAGAGAGAATGATGGAGGGAAGCTGGCGCTCGTAGTTGAGCAGGTGGCAGCCATGGATGTGAGGGAGAGGTACAGGATTGCTCTGCCATGCTACCTTGGACTTGCTGTTGAAGATGAATGGAAATGCAAAGCATTAAAGACCCATAGTCATACCATGTCTCATAAATTCAGGGTTTCCTATGTTGGTGGGGTTGATGAGGGGCTTGGGATCCCGCCCCCCCCACTCTCTCCAAAGTTTTGATACTCAGTGTTTATTAGTAGGGTTTCAGAAACCAGCAACCTCTTAGCACCTAAATCCAACACACACCATAGTCTCGTGCCCAGACGTCCACGCTCAGAGCGTGGACGTCTGGGCACGAGACTACACACATCTAGGGAGTATGGCTCTAATACACATTTTCTCAATAAAACCCTGAGATGAGTGTATCACCACCTCTTCTCTTGCTCAGTGACGATCCCTCTGCACCTCTCAATAAAGGAATTGTGGACTTGCACAAGGAAGTCAACCAGGGCAGTGGTGCAGGCCCCTGCCCCTGTAGTGGTGGGAATGAGGTACTCCAATGGAGTGGTCTCCCTTATGGCTGGGAGGAGGTGAGCGTCATCTACTCGCAGCCGAGCTTTTGTGTGTGAAAAAGGAGACATGCGTCCATTTAGCTCATAGGCATCAAATCTTGTTCATTGACTATTGGTCCAACTTTATTGTGTGTTGAACCCACCATGATCCCTAAGCTGGTCTCCCACCAGCTGCCATGCCTTCTGCAAGCTCTCCACCATTCCTTGATACTCATTGCGGACATTCTCTGTGATGGAGGATAGTGTGTCCTTTACTTATGAGGGGAATTTTGTAGGGCCAGAAAGTGACATACTATTCAATGTACTACATGCATAAAGTCCCAAACGTATACCTTCGTAGTGTGCAACACATTCTACAAAACCACGTATGTGACCCATGGGTTTTACTGAAGACAAGATATGGTTCAACACATGTACACAGGACTTTACCCACTGGCCCATACAAAGCATGAGCACTATAGTCTATAGTGTCTAATAGCAGCTGCTATTAGACACTACGGACATCATACAGTGGCCATTCACTCTATGGTTGCAGTCAAATTGAACTTCATAGTAAGAAGCAACAAGAGAGGCCCATGACTTACCACTCTTCCTTCCGCTGAGAAACTCCCCGATGGTAATATGCGTGGCTTCCCTGCGGTCCAGTCGGTGGTGGAAGCTGTCATAGAGACGTTGCTGCAGCCTCACAATGTCTGGGAGGTACTGTGTGGCTCTCAAATTGTGTTCCTAAGAGAAAAGAATTGAAGCAAGTATTAGCTAAATTTAAATGCAAAATTAGTTTGACTAACTGTATAGTTGGGGGTATATTCAATTATGGAGTAATAGGAAAGTACTTACTTTCTGCAGGAAGTGGTAGAGTATGGGACACTTGTCTTTCTTGCCATGTTGTTGCAGAGTCTGGCCGAGGTGTTCCAAGGTGATTTGGGAGCGATAGGTCCACAGGTGAGGGATCAGATTGCCCTCAGTTACCCTAACTTTCTCATACACCAAATAGAAGAGTTGGTCTTGCTCTAAGGGGGAGCAAGGATGGATGGAGGGAATGAAGTATGCAATATGTTTAGCTTATGGATGTAGTGAGCTTATGACTATACCTTGACTGTCATCGTTGATAATGCAGTCTAATGCTTTGGTGACAGTCTCATCAACTTTCTGAAGAAAATGGAACACAATATCAGGTTTGTGACTGATGAAAAGCAGATCTATACCATCCGTGTTACTTGGTTATAATGCAGAATGCCAGTCATACACAATAATTCCTAGTCTGCTTCAACTTGTACTGTGTGTACTTCCCTTTCATGCACTGTCATTCTGGTTGGTTACTGGATGGAAGTAACTGTACCTCAAGAACTGGTTGGATGTAAATTTGGTTGAATATTTTCTCCCATTCTTGTCTTGCATTTCTGGCCCCCAGAGTATTGATCACATCCACGGTACCAGCTGCATGCAGAAGAGTGATAAAAACAGTTATACATACTAAGTATGGTGACACTACACGTGATGACCTACATCTTGGAGGATCTACTGTGAGAATGCCCCTGAGCACAAGGTGCATAATGATGGCTGCCTCATCCACACTTTTGCCTGTTGCCTGTCCCAGGATCTGCAGGTCCCTCTCCAGATGGCGCCAGAAGAACTCAGGGAGCTGCTGAGCCGAGGGGAGGTGGGGCTTTACTAGTCCAAGCAGGCCCTCTGTTGCAGTCTAAAGGAAGGAAAGATTATGCTACTAGCAGACACAATGAGTGTTTCAGCACAGTGTAATACTTTGGCAAACAGTGACTAGTACCTCCTCTAAGTACAATTCAACCATGTTCTGTTACTATGGAAAATTACCTACCCCTCAAACCAAACTACTACTCTAACCTGGTTGTTGCAGCTGGCCCAGAGCAGTGCAGAGTGCATGAGGGCCCTGAGGATGCAGCAGGCAGCCGGAGAAAGGCTCCTCTCTGGAGCAGGGACAGTGCTGCGGCCCTCTGGTTGACCAAGACAGTGTCCAGTCTGGGTCTCATCAGTGCTAAGGGAAGAACAAGAATAATGAACATACAAGGACAATCCTAATCCCTCGATTGGACTAACCGTCTCGCTTGTCTGTTGTCGTGGAGTAATCTATGGTTGGTACCTCCAATTTTACTGCCACATACGTTACAAGTGTATTCCATCACGGGCCTTCCACACTACGGTATGGAATAATATAAACACTTAACATAAGAAATGATTAAGATTTTACAACAATCTCACCTCAGTGACCAGGTATGGATGTCCTCTTGGACATACTAATAGAGAGCAGTTGGTAATGCAATGATAGGTAGATTCTTTATTAATTAAGGGAGTTATAATACTTATTTACCATAAAAGGCTCCTCCTGCCCTTTGAACGTCTGGTAGAGAATCTTCTGGCATCGTGGGAAGGTAAGCATTCTGCATAATGTAGCAGATTTTTAGAGTGAACACTTAAGGTTAACATGCGCCAACAGTGTACTGTGCTTACTGCCAGGACTGCTGGGTTGTTGAACATGTTAGTGAAAGGCTGTAGTACATCCACCCTCTGCCTACACAGAAGAATGGCAGCTGCATGTATGACTACAGCTCCCAGTGTTTGGTGGAGGGGAGGTTGTCTGGGAATGACTCGCAGTTGAGCAAGGGGTCCTCCCTGCTCGTTAGCTAGGAGGGCCCTACCTATCCACTGGAGCTGTACATCGAGGGGAAAATGTGATGCCAATATAGTTTCTTCCACTTCACATATGACTTACCTCTCTAGACAAAACCTTACATCCAGCAAGAACTTCAACCAATTCACCCAGAACCTGTGCAATGAACATATACCACCGCATTACTCATCCAGAAACATAAACAAACACTGTCCTACTTGTACAGTTTAGATTTTAAAACCAGGTTTATAATAAAATCAGTCAATTGTTGTAACAAATACCGAAGTCATGCACTGGCTCTTCATGCATCACAAGTTTAAAGACGGTACCCATACAAACGCAAAAGACACCATTTTGAATCCCAGGGGCCCTCAGGCATCCAAAACATGACGGACATTATCATAATATATACTTCTATCATAATGCGGGGGTAGATCAAAGGCAACAATATAGCCAAGAGCAGTTGCCCCACAATGCATCTATCCCTAGTATCCTATGCATTACTACGCTTGTAAACTTACATCAGGCAACAGTTGTTTGGAGGGCAATGTGCTGGAGTGACTCATAGTAACTTTCTCGTAAAGAGCTAGAAGCAGGAGAGGTGCTTCTAGGGGAATAAGGTCCTGCAAAAGAGGATAAAGAAAGTAATGTTGACATTGTATGCCTTAAATGATGTTATCAATACCTCAGATGCTTTAAGGAGCGGCTCAAAATGCTTTCCAATGGCTGCCTGAGTGATAGTGTTGCGTAATCCAGCATAGAATTGGCCGTAGAGGATGAAGGGGTCTCTTATCTGCTTTTCCTGTTTAGAGATCATCAAATGAACGGATTTATACTACTGGGTAACTAGTACGCACAATCCTTCTTACCTCTTCCCCTTGCCTCAGTTCTGGTGGAACCACCCACTGGTGGTCCTTACTGACTCGTTGCAGGCAGTCTGTACCATACTTCCGCATCAGCAACTTCAGTACATACACAATGGGACCATTGGTATCACTGTCTCCAGTAACATCAATGTGGTTGATACTCTTATCAATGCATAAGTCTCCTGCTGCATGTAGCAGTTGATTAGCAAGCACTCCATGATAGTGCTTGGAGGCTGCTGGTTGGGTAGCTACTTCCAATCCTGATACTCGTTTGCTGAGCAGCTCGGCAACAACAGATAGGCCATAACGGACCTTTGCAACTCCCTCTAGAAAATCTAGTGAAACAGTTCCTTGGGCAGAGAAAGTAAAAGCAAAATGGCCCTCTTTGAGGTAGTTAGTTGCATCGGTAAGTCTCTCAGTAAAGGATTTAGACACGGACTTCTTATAGAGGGCATCCTAAACAGGAGTGAACAGAAATGAGAGCTAGTCAAGCTGATAGTTTGTACTACGTAGATTTGTAAAAACCTGCAAATCGAAAACACAGGATTCAAAGACACGTATCTCTGCACTGCTATACATAATCTAAATGAAATATGGGTTGTTTTACAGGCGGAATTGCTGCACCAATGACTCAGAAATGAACCATACTATAAGGGAGATATTGGGCAGAGTTTACGGCATTCTTGATTGTACATGTGTAGTTATGTTCTGAAAAAATGGTGGCAAGTATCTCAGGAATGGAGAGAGCTATAGGATTTTAACATGGGTTGCTCTATTAGTTGCAGGTTAATACCAGTACTGAACCAAGAATAATTCTCAAACTGGCCAGTTTTTTCAAATACGGGTACAATTGACCATTTTAGAGCTCACTTCCTGGGAGGGATTATCACTGTGTAAAGAATTCTTTGCTACCAACGTAACCATAGAGTCCATAATTATTTACCTCAAAGCACTGAGTGCAGAGGAGGTAGAGGTCCCTATCGGCTGTCTCTTCAGTGGCTACGGCCTCTTGTGACCTTCTAAAATAGTCTCCAAGTTGGGCCTTCACCAGTTCAGTACTTCAGGGGAGATGGACATGAATAGGAACATATAATATATTATAACCACTGCCATAACTACACGAAGAACAGACGGTTGTAGCTTACTTGTGTTCCAACAGCAGCTGCAGTAAGAAGGACCTAATGACAGGGATCTGGTCTCTCCCAGATGGACGGTAGCTGAATTCCCTAGTTCCCAACTCTTCTGCCTCCATTTCTTGTCTCTCAGTGAAGACAGTATTAACTAGCATCTGAATCAGTTCTTCCTCAGGTGGCTCCCTTCCCCCGAAACACAGCGTGGAGACCAGTTCCATGAAGAAGGCCCGGCAACTCCTACGGATACTGGTAAGCCTTTTTGGTTTGCCCCTATATATATAATTGCAGAGGTAAATGCAGAGATGTGGTGGTAAAGTAGGAAGTGTTACTCATCTCTTACTTGAGTTTCTTTTTCTCAAGCTCACTGTCCATCAAATTGAGGTGCTTTTTCATTTTGTTAAGTGTGCTAGCCTTGAGGAAATCTGGATCATGCATTAAATACTGAGAGATTGAAAGGAAATTAGTAATTTAGCAACATGGCATACAGTTATACAAAAGCATAGCGTTAGTAATCATTACCATTTCCAATCTTCTGGCATATACTTCCATTCCTTCATATTTCAAGACTATGTGCTCTACAAACATCTGAAGAGCACGAATTAATTGCCACTGGAGCCTACAAGAGATAGGGTAGGACAGTCTTTATAGGGAAGCTAGCAGTTTTACAATTAAGGCATACCTAAATGTGCCAAGATTTACCTTGCCTTTCCAGCTGTTTCATGCTCAGAAGGAAGGTTCAGAATGGATTCAATAGCATTCTGTGAGAGTCGCAACTGGTTCAGCCAATCACGTAGAGCCAACTCATCTTTCTTGAGGGGATCTTGGGGTCTCAACATCTCCAGAGCTCTCTTAACAGCATACAAAGGCAAAAGCTGAAGGAAAGGAGAGGAATTATAGGAACTAGAGACATTCACTATACCAATACAGCCATGCAGCCCTAGATTTTAAATATCTGGTCAAAATACAACCTTCTTCCTTTCAATTTGAAGTTTCATATTAAGTCTGAAGTGCACACAATACCATTTCTTTGCAGTTAGTGGGCACCCTCTGCTCCAGAGTGACCAGTACTCCTGGCATGTAGGATGCTAGCTGTCCAAACCAGAGCAAGTGTGACTGGTAGGCATGGTGGATCACATGCACTGCGGCAAGCCTGCGGGTGAGCGACTCATGGCCGTCCATGGAGACAAAGTCCTCTGTACAGTGGACGAGACCACTGAGAGCTTTCTCAATCAGCTGCATGGAAACAGTAACCAACCACAAAAATAAACCTCTAACAACAATGCAGAAAGCAAAAGCTTATATACCCTGTATTCCACATCCGTATGGTTTGATATCTTGTGGTTGCATTTGTGTACGCTCCGTACAAAATCATGGAGGTAACGCTGGAAAAACTCTTCACAGTTAATGTCACTAGTACTCTCTAAAACACCTCCAATGGCAGTCTCAGAGACAAGGGTACAAAGCTGTGTGTACAGGACAGCTGTCTTGTTTCCTGGGTAACAACAGGTGAACATATGCAGACCAAACAATTGATATTTTCATAACGATAGTACCAGTATACCATGCACAGTTACCAGTATACCATACACAGTTACCAGTATACCATGCACAGTTATCAGTATACCATGCACAGTTACCTGCTACACTTTTGGCACTGTCCCATTGAGCCTCAAAAGCCTCTCTCACTAGCCAAGAGAACGGCAGCTGGCACCGAAACTCTTCCTCTGCCATCCTCCCTCCTACCCCAGGTACCTGTTCCCTGACTGACATCTCGGCAAAGCTGAATTGCATCACCTTGGGGTCACGAAACATCGCCAACCAAAACTGAGCCACTGGTGTGTTGTGGCTCTTGGGGTCAACTAGATCCAAGTTGTAGTTGTGGTCGATCAAGGCTATTATTTCGGCAAATATGGGAATGATTACTTCATCCAACTTCCGAGCAATGACATTCCGAAATGTGCCACCACTCTGCAGTTTCTTAGCACTGAGGGCTTCACGCAGTACCCATTTCTTCTCATCCTCTCGGATTTTTTCTCTCTCCTTCAGAAGCTGGTAAATGTGCATCACAAGAGTTCCATGGAAAGTAGACTCATCTGTCAACAAGAGTTTAGAAGAAAATGAGGTAATAGCTACTCTTGAGTGATCACTATAATATATCTGCGGAGATTCTCCAAGGAGAGTTTATCTATGAGAAAACAAACCAACTGATTGATTAACCTACCCAAATTGATAGCTGGAGATCTAGGGATCAGATTCACTAGAAGTTTTACTCGATCTGTAGCCCTCTCCTTGTTCTTGGCTGAGTCTTGGAGTCGGGAAGCAGCTGCCTGGATGCAGCCATGAAGCCTGAGGTAATAACCCGACTTCTTCAGAGATTTTAGCTTTGGTTGAACATGTGGCTGTGCTGTTTGCCGATTGGATAGTTGCTCTGCAGTGGAACTTTCCATCATAGGTTCAGCTGGTTCTATAATATGCTCAGTGGCTTCAGGTTCAGATATTTCATCATTAGACTTCTCGGGAACTTGGTTTTGTTCGGAATGCATAGATTCTAATGTCATATGGTCCAAAGACGTCTCAAGAGGGGGTACTTCTTCCAATGACCCTTCTTCACTAGGACCCTCTAGAGGTGGCATTTCTTGATATTCCATCTCTGAGCTATGGGTATGGTGAGTAGAGAGCTCAGTCTCAAATAAATCTTCAGTTGTATCTTGGTTTTCATCATGTGGAGTCTCAGCTACTTGCATTTCTTCAACTTCACCCATGGCTTTTGCTATTTCCATGGGTGTTTGCTCACTCTCATGTGGAACTTCACATTCAGAATCTGGACTAATAAAGAGATGACTTATAGGCTTATTCATAGCCTCACTGAGGGTGACAGTATCACTGTCCATACGCCTTAGGTCATCAATGTGGGCGGAGACCCAGGGGTCACCTTGGAAACCAACAAAGGAGGAGCCAACAGACTGCTGGGGAAGGTGGATCACAAACAGCACATGAGTGTTCCCCTCACACTCAAGGATACTGTTCTGCTTCATGCTCTTGACTCCCTCATCATAGATTCGATATCGAGCGCAGGCTATCAGGTCCCCATCCAAGTGGCCTGAATCACATTGAATGATTAGCAGGAAGTCTCGAGAATCAGATACCTCCCTTTGAAAGGCAGGACTAAAGGAGAGTCATAGTCCAAAACAAGAGTAACATCATAAACAATATTTATATATACTTTAATTCATACCAACCTGACTTTATTGAAGAAGTCCAGCTCAGTATCAAACTCTTGCAGTAGGAACCATGAGATGCAGTCCCCATAGCCCAGAGCATCCCCAAGTTGCTCCACCTCTTCCCCTGATAGCAGGTGGCTATGGGTGGTGACCTGGAGTATAGTGGAACGTATAGTTCTGTAATTGGTCACTTTGTCAGATGTTAATTGCACGTAACCATCATGTGAAAATCACGTGACCTAACCTGCAGCAGTAGTCCTCCTTGTAAACCTCGCTGGTTAAGGTGGTGCTCAAGGAAGTCCTCCAGTGAGGCATGGTGCTGGATTTCATTGTAGAGCCGTAATAGCACTGCTTGCTGGTCGGCCAGGGGAGTATTCTCAAGCCGCACAAAGGCATCAGGTGAGGCTGTCTGTAGCAGCAGACACTGGCTCAGTTGAAATACCTAGGATAGCAAAAAAAAAGTGTGAGATGTATTTGTGTATATACCATTACAATCTATATGGCACCAACTTACAACTTGTTTCCATGAGTCAGAATTCTCTTCTTCCATTAGCTCATCCAATTGGATGTTGCCTAGGATGCTAGCCTGTTTAAGCCCCTCCCACTTTTCGAAGTGTTTTCTTTTCATTATACTCTGTAGTTGAATGGTTGCCTGGAACACCACTGCAGCTGCTGTGTCCTTCTGGTAGCCAATGAATGCACTCCCTTGGTTGAACCTGAAGGGTGAAGCATAGTATTCTCGTACGATGAGTCAGCTAGATCATCTCTACATACTCAGTTTATGCATGGAAGTACAATATCCTCTACCTGGAGACACAGGAGAATTGGCGTGTCCACTCCTGCAGCCTTTCTAGCACTTCCTGTTGCCAGTCCACGAGCACAGAGGAAGTGAGGACAAAGTGCTTCTCCAGCCGGTTAATGAGGGGTGTGGGGAACTTCTCATATACTGTGCTCTTCTCAGCAATCAGAATCAGCCTGGAGAAGAAGGATGTTAATATACACCATAATTTTGTAAGGCTTGCATGTCATAAGCATCAAAATTTGTATATTTTATTATTATATGCATGGATAAAAATCAGTGTCCAGTGTGCAAATGGGCCTTGAAGAGTAGCTACAAGAAATGCAGATTTGTTCCCTTCTATTGTTGACTGAGAACTGTACTGTTCTTGCTCACGTTCTATCCCATATGTCACAAATATGAGGCATGTACCAGGCCCACCATAGTGAAATGTGCACATGGACTGAGGATGGCCATCCGTGTAGAGGTAGCTTACTTGAAGTTTTCATGCACCCTGCATTTGACCCTGTGAGTCTGTAGTCCCAGATCCACATATCTGCTGCCTCCGTGGTAGATGTAGTACTGTAATGGAGAATTTCAACCTTACTCTGACACGTTATAGTCATCATGAATTAGACTCAATGGAATGCATACCATACACACACACACACACACACACACACACACACACACACACACACACACACACACACACACACACACACACACACACACATACACATACACACACACACACACACACACACACCTGGTTGAGCACATCATACAAGCTCTCATACAGGTTCTCCAGGTTTAATAGGATCACTGTCCTGCCTGTCTCCATGCAGATCTTGATCTGGTTAATATTCCTGCACACCTACAATAAAACAGAAATGTGTCCCTTTTTAACTATAGCATCGATCAATTATTACCAGGAGCCACATTGCGGCACTCATAAGCTCCTGGTATTACCTGAGTGTATTCTTTGTCTTTGGGAAAGCTGCTACCAAACAGGATAAAAGGATGCAGGTCTTCTGGCCTCCTTTCCGTCTCTCGAGCAGGGTCAGTCGGAGAGGCAGGGCTCACCACATCACGGAGGTAGTGGTTGAGGATCTCTAGGGCTGCGTAGTTCTCAGTCAGGAAGAGCAGGTAGCGGCTCTCGCTATAGGGATAGCATGCAAGGAGAGATAAGTGCCAGGATTTGAGTGATTGTTTGATTCAGATTCCAAGACAACTTGCACGCTCACCCATGCCAGGTGGTCTCTTTGGTCCTGAGGCTGGTTGTGATCAAACCAAGAGGACTACTGTCTGGCTTCACAACATCACGAAGCTATATAGAACCAAAAAATGATGCAATTACATAATGCATGATATCAATCAAATAAGGTCTATCCACTACCAGTACACTTACGTCTGGAGGGATGTGTGTCAGGTCAGGGTCTTCTCTGTTGGGAATTTTTCTCCTAAACTCCTCGAGGGGGTCAAAGTTCTCATCATCCAGCCCGCCAAAGTTTCTACGTATTGCGTGCTCTAATTGGGGCCATGTTGGAGGTCTGTCTGACATTTCACACAACCAATAGAGCATCTTAATCAAGCTAAAAGGAAGAGAGAGCGAAATAGAAAATTATTATAAGCATGCAGCTTTGCTCGCTCATGTCACAGGAATGAGGTCCTTATAAACTCCAAGAGGCATCTGTCTAAATGCTCTAGGGAGTAGAACAAAGTTGAGGTCAGGACAAGAGCTGAGACACATGATGTCCCAGTCCCAGTATATTCGTGGTTTCTGGTCATTAGATGCCATCACTATCCCCCTCCCCTCCCCCCCTCCCCCCCCCCCACGCACACACACGCATGCACACACAGACAGAAAAAGATTTATGAATAAGACTGACTGGTAGACTTGGGCTAGTGGTTTCCAGTAAATACAGCTGTCAATATGTGGGGACCAGATAAAAACTACTATCTTAGTGAAGAAAATATTACCTGTAGAAGTCTCGCAGTCCAAAAAATTCTCTTTCCTGTTGTGTTCAAAATTCCTTGTAGCCTGTGCCAGAGGCTGGAAGTACCCCTTCAGTCTCTCTTTCACCGGATCATTCAGTTTGTAGGAACAGATTCCCCGAGCACTCAGCTCCAGCTCCTGGACATCAGGGTCTCCCCTAGTGACCATCACACCACGGTTCATCTTAGCCGGGTCCAGGGCCCAGTTGGAGATGCCAATGAAAGCAACACGTTTCTCACGATCAATGACCTACAAAGAAACATCAAATACATTACAGCTCCTTATACTTTATATCACTACAAACGTATACCAGCTGAGAGTCATCAGCCGACCCCTCAGTCCCATCCTCCAGCAGTGGATGCAATGCCTTCAGTGGCAAATTTGGTGAATCTTCTGCAAGACCAACTTCATCCAGCACAACAACAGAGACATACTTAGTGGTGTCCTGGTCCTTCTGAAACCTCTTGGCTGTGTTAAAGACTTCCCTGACACTCTCAGGTGTAGACAGCTGGCTGCATTGATAGGAGAACATGTGGACCTGGGGAGGATTGGTACATGGCCATGGTGAAAATGCACATTGACATCACAACAAACTGCAATGCTAATGATGAACCTTACCTGTTTGAATCCCTTTAGCAGGTCTGAATTAGAGGCCTGTCCCTGCATGGAGCTGGCCACAATGGACTTGGCCAAAGATTTGGAGCTACCTGGCTTGCCGACCAAGAAGAGGGGGATACGCAGCTCAATGCATACTGCCATCATGAAGATGTTCTCCCTGAGGGCTACATTTCGGGCAATGTTTGGGCCGAGGGCCATGCTGTCCAATAGTACCTCCTGACACCTTGTGGTAAGCAAAGTTATAATGAATGAGCCTTGTTTCCGGAGCCTTGCCTTTTTCAATTTTGAAAAATGTGGGGCCTGGGAACAAGGCCAAGACATGATTCTCCGTAACATAGATCTTTTCCAGCTTACCATCTAATTTCATTCCTAAACTGCTTTCCTTTCCCCGGAAGGCGAAGGGGAGGGGTGAACTGCTGTGCCACACCCTCCTCGTACTGCCCCCTTTCCTGTAGCCTGGCATGGTAACACACACTGAGGGCCAGTACTAATGAGAGGGTGGTATCATCAGGACTGGCTGAGGGGACCTGGGGTCCAAATCAGTGTTCACGTTTGTCAAAATTTATAAATCCACTGAATAGATAAAGAAACATACCTCATCACTTTCCAAAGCAACTTGTGCTGCCTTCCAATCCATATGTTGTTTGAAGACAGCCATCTTGTCGAAGAAGTACTCCAGCACTATCATGGCCCTTTCTACATCACGAAGACTCACAAAACTGCACTCGTCCTAAAGAGTAAGAAAGGACAAATCACATATGGATTGAGTCATACATGAATTCAATTTAGATTTAGAATGAGGTCAATATCGATACCTTACCTGCCTGTCTCTCATGTACTTCTGGGACCATGCTAGAACTTTGGCTATAGGGGCAATGCACTGCTGAGGGATGCCACCATGCTTCTTTACCTGGAAAAAAACACACACAGAATGACAATATACCACGTGTACACATACAAGACGAATTTAGTGCTCACATGATCTGAAACAATCTGTCTGGTGTAGTCACTCTCAGTTCCAGTGTTGAGCTGGCCAAAGTCATAGACCAGTGGTCGCATGCTGGGTGGAAGGTCTAGCACTCGGTATACCAACTGGCGCAGGGGGATCTGACCTGAAATGGATAATAGAACATGTGTTGTGAGGTCTAAAAAGTAGCGGTTTTGACAGGAGTAGGGGAAACCCCATAAGCCACAGACTTATTACCTAATCTCTGCTGAGTATCTCTGACATAGAATCCCAGACCAGCTGACTCCAGTTTCTTAATCATGTCCTCTGTATGCCTGCAGAGAATGCGAATACAATTAGATGTAAGTAGAAAGCATTCTCCAGTTATACAAGTATGTATACACTGACCAGTTACTCGAAATCACATTAACAGTATACATGAATACTTGGTATTTAGTAATATGTAAACATGCTCTCATAATAGAATACAAGCTGCTCAAGCCATGGCAAAGAAATGATGGTTTATGGATGCCTAGTTAGTGTGTTTTGGCCGCAGGCAATTAATAACAACAACACATTATTAGACACAGCTAAGAATGACTAATAAACTTTTAAGGGCTGGCATTTTTCTGAATTTGATTTTTTAGCTAATATAGACAGTAGGTAGTTACTTTCTGTAGGGGTTGCAGGCAGCAATGAACTTGAGGTCCGGTGAGACGGGCCTTCCATTGAGTCGGCGGTCACACATGACCTCCTTGATTAGTCCGATGGCCTCTGTGGTGTTTGCTTCATCAAAGAACACCACTGTGTCCAGGTTGTGTCTGCGGTTCTCCTCAGCCTGTTCCTCTGCTCGCTTGATGAATTTTATGACATCTTTTTCTGTGATGCCACCATGTATCTGGTATCGCAAAGCATACAATGAGGTCACACCTCCCCTTTTAAAGCCTCTACCCATGGCAAAAGCAAGTGTGCAGAATCAGTTTGACTAACCTTGATGATAAGCATGTTCTTCCGGTCCTGTATGCCTTGCTTGGCGAGGTCACACATGTAGCGAATAAGCCTGGTCTTGCCACAGCCAGTCTCACCCATAATCACAACTGGAATACCACACCTGTATGACATCATGAATCAATTGGTGTGCTGGCTAAAACAATCTTATTATGACTTCCTATATGCATGTATCTTAAACAATGGTCACTTATTTGTTTCTTTAAAGTAACTTGTACACATATTCATATGCATGCACACACACATATATCACTGCAAAAATGACAGGGCTGCTTTAGGGTTATCAAAGTTGGAGCTTCATTGCTAAGCGTACACACTATACTATTATAATTCTAACATTTTAAGCCTCGTAGCCACCTGTAACTGCAACGTGACCTCACTTAATTGTTTACCATTCTGGAGCTGCATTTGTAACATTTTTATGGCCATCATATGCCTCTTCAATTTCACGAAAGAGAGAATGTGACCTATAGCTATTTACTTTTATGGCCCTCAGAAAAGGAAAAACACATTAGCAACGTACGTCACATTTCTTTGGGACAACTGCATGCACTTAGCCTGGAGCCGTAGAAATGCAGCTGCACTTCTAACTCGACCACTGCCGACCAGTGTGGGCAGAACCTTGCATGCTAACTATAAACACATGCTGTACCAAGCACACACACACACACGCATGCATGCACACACACACACATACCTGAATCTCATCTGAATAGCTAGTATTTTGATAAGGTTGTCCACAGTGAGCACATAGGTAGGGTCGGGATCATAGATGAACTCCAAACCCATCACAGTACCAACTTTCTCAATCATGGTATCTTTCTTCCAGTGTCGGTAGTCCTCATCAAAGTTAACTCTGTTCTGCTTGAGGCCTGTGTACAGCTGCTTGGTTACTATGGCAGCCTCGAGGATGCCCCTGTGGGCAGGGTCAATTAAGTCACCATTCTGGGTCACCATAAACCCTACAAATGTGATACTCGTTCCGTCCTGATTGAAGAAGATATAAGGATGGGAGCTGCAAGGAGGAAAGGCCGGGGAGGAAGTTAAGCCTTTCTGTCGAATTGCTACTGAAATATACATACCTCTGTTCCCAACGTCTTCTCCTATCAATCTCATATTGCCTCAAGTCTCCCCCTCCACCCATATCCACTTCTTCATTCTCACGAGCAACCTCTCCTTGTAGAGAAGAGGTAGCAAAGTCCTTTTGTGTGAGAGACAGATGAAGGTATTATTAAACTTCTAGACTCTATTGACATGTATATACATGTACACCTGTGTAGTGCGGTATGTATCATAAGGCAGTATTGACCCTACTTATAGTGCTAGCTGGCAGTGTCATAAGCCCTCATATGGTAATAAGATTACCATGCATGAGCATTCTCACCCTTGACATGCGTATCATAAACTTGACTACAAAGCTCTTCAGACCAGCCATTACGTCTGCAACAAAAGCTTCATCACAGAACACCGACTCTTCACACGACTCCAGTTGGAGGTCCAGGAAACGAACAAAGTGGTGCACCTCTGACCAAGAGGGGTTGATAATACCACAGAAGCTAGGAGGTGGGGAGGGGGTAAGAGTCAACAATGACTGTTTAGTAGGACCAACAACTAGTATACACCTACACACAGAGTACAGTGACAGACTAACTAGATACTGGTCTAAGAATAAGCGTAACTGAAACTCACTGCAACACAATCTTGAGACAGTCAGCTGGGCTCCCTTCCACTGTCCCCAGATAAGAAAATGTGTCCAAGTTAATTCCCCCAAGATGGCGCCTGAGGTACTGATACACTCGCTGGAAGGTAGCACTCCGAAACTCTCCTAGGTCCATTAGTATCTGACCAGGATCTGGAGTAGACATGTATCGTCACATGATAATACCTACTGGTTGCAATAAACACTTGCGGCTAGTAAGAACACTCAACTGTCTCACCTTCCTTCCCAGCCTCCAAGAGTTCCAGGGCCTGCCTGGGATTGATGCATTTCACTGAGGGAAGCAGGTCCAACAGAGCCAGTGTCCGGCTTTCGGGAAGAGTTGTACCTCCTTGAGGTGGGTCCTGAAGTAGTGAACGCAGAGAGAGAGATTGAGTTGTCTACTTTTTTACTCAAGATGTTAACCCATAAACACAGCATACAAGAAACGTCAAAAGTAGGTGGAGGGGCTAGCTAAAATAAATTGATAGTACAGCCTCCTACCTGGGTCTCTGGTAGTGTGACTTCAACGGCATAGAGCTGAGACTGGTGGCAGCGCCAGATCCTACCCTTGCCATCACTGAGCCCTCGTAGAATCAGAAGAGAGAACAGGATGCGGTCCACTTCCCATAGTACCTGTGAGAGGAGAAGTCTTATAGCCTGGGCATAGACCGATCAGCAAGGTTTCAGCAATACAAGCCACTACGTCAATGCCATACAAAAAAGAAATTGTGTAACAATGCCATATAAATCAAAAGTACATGTAGGACTGCTAAATGGATGCTGGAATATTTTTTTTGCCTTGAAGTGTTATAGATCACTGCTACAAAGACTTTGTACACCATGCTTACCCCAGGAGCGATGTCAAAGTGGAAGATGGTGCAATGAGAGTTGGTAGTGTGTGGGTTGAGGAACTCCAGGACTACGTCTGGTGAGACAGTTGGGCCATGGATGGGGATGGTGACACAAGCAGCAGTGCTCATTGTCCTTCGCTGCTGCTGCAAATGGTCTGTCATTCTTTTAATGAACAGAGATTTCCCCATGCCTGAGCGAGTAGAGCTCACCACCCTCACACGTGAGCTGCAAGTACACAGAGTTAAAGTATAAAATCATCAAATATCTGTGGCATTTACATATTTACTATATCAAAATTCTATTGATGTTTACTTTTCACAATCCACAACCGATGCTGCCATTGCAGCACTGTATTGCTGCTGCGAATCTGTCTCCACTGTATGTGTAAAATGAGACCTTAGATAACGCTGAAACTTTGAAGTGTCAGTAAATGTAGTGTATTGCTTGCGGGAGAGTTGGAGCTTGGAAACAATGTGCGATTTCTCCTCGTCTTCATTGCTACAAATTATCACCAGCCGGTACTCTGAAAAGAAAATAAGCCAATTACTTGAAATTTCAATACTTATACATTGGTTATAATGTTCATATAGAACTCACCAGCTTTTCCATGTGAGAGTTCAGTGAGAGCCCGCAGTGTCTTGTCACAGACCTGGTAGGAGAGCTTCTCGGCATGAACCAAGCAGAAAATCCTTTTGAAGTGTGGGTCTTCAATGGCCCTCTGCCAAAGAAGGGTCACCTATGCACATAAAGTGGGAAATCATTACGTATTAAGAAAGCTGCATAATACGCTGCATAAAGGTTAGTGTATACAAGTAACCAGATCACCAGTAAAACTTAGTGCAAAGATAATGTAATAAGGGTTATGGTCTATAGTTATTGCTGCAGCCAGAGATTTAGAAGCAACTTATGAATAGTAAATGTGATCAGGAGTAGAAGTGGTTCAGACCTCCTCAGCAGTAGTGTTAGAGTAGCAGACCAGAACCTCCTCGAGTGTGGGCAGAGGAAGAGCCTCATCCTCCATGTAGAGGGACAGGGCTGTCCGTAGAACATTTTCTGAGAGAAAGACAATTAGCCCCATTGAATGTATGGCATGTGTTGATGTAGCTACCTGACCTTTAACGTATAGATAACAACTAATTTGTGTGCTCACATGATTTTGCATTTACCTGGAGAAGTCACAAGCAAGTTAGGTTGGCCTGACTTCAGAATTTTGGGGAAAGTCCTCTTACTGGGAACAGCAGCTGGTAGTGTATGGTACAATAGGATAATATATTCATCGGTTAGTAGTAAAAATGTTTATGATAACACCATAGACTTACTAGGAAGATTACTCAGTTCATGTAGCACCAATCCCAATTCAATGAGAGACAAATACTTCATTTCTGCATCTTCATCGCAGTAGATAACAAAGCCTTCCTCTGGACTGTATTGGATTACATTCAGGCTAGGCTAGTAAAGTTGTATACTATGCATACACGCATGTACTACCTCACAAACCATTATTATGTATGAAAACGTGCACAGTATGTTAAGTATCAAAGCAGGTACAGAGAAACAGAAAAAGTTGAGCAGACCTCTGTCCAGCATATCTTGGACTGGGCTTCCTTCTCAATTCCTGTGCTACACCCCCTTGGCTAGAAGTGGGCTGAAACACTCCACCTTGATCACCAGACATGAGGTAGTCCATGGCCTCTGAAAAATTACCACATCGCTGGATAGCCATTACACTCTGCTCTGCAGTGAAGTCCAGCTCCATCAGACTCTTGACGTCAGCGTGGGACTCATCAATCGTCTGTCTCATTGTGATTGAAAGATGGGGAGAAGAGTCTTGAGAAATGGGAGGCACTTTGGATTTCACCCGTGGAGATATTTCTGCAGCTTTAAGTAAAAGATAAAAAAACAATATTGTAAGTTGTAATACACCAATATACTAAGTTATTTTATGAGGTAGATCTATATTTAGTGATGAGATAGCAAGAATGAGAAATTTACCAATAGGGGTAGGGAAACGTTCATCTTCAGATTCTGACTCATCAGATTCCAACTCCTGATCCCCAAGTCTCATATCTTTCTGGTCCTCTTCTTCTGGGAAATCAAAACTACCAGCATTTTCCATGCACCAGTTCCTCGTTTCATAGTGATCTTCTTTGTATTTTTCAAGCGCTATTAAAGCAAGCTGTGGATGAAACCCTCCATAACCAACCAGATTTGCAAATATTTCCTTCTGTATATCACTCAGTTCTTCTTGAATGAGTTTCGCTTGTGGTACATCAGACGGAGGAGGAACAGCAGCGTGTGTGTCTACCGAAGCTAAAATATCAGCAGCCATGCTAGAACTACTCTCTCCTACTTCCATTTCATGTTCGAGTACCGTAGTTGCGCCTGAAACAAGAGGAGCATCAGTCTGGCCGAAATGATCCCCCTGTTGTAATAAGGCTGTCACATTCTGTACCACTTCTCTGATATCAGAAACAGCAATTTCGGGAGAGATACTGTGTAAGAGTGCCAGTACAGTTGGGTCTATCATGTGACCACGGCTGGAAGTTTTCAACTTGCCAAGTTCACTTCTAAGAGAAAGCAGCTGCAATGTTCTGTAGTAGTTGAGCTCATAGAACGCCTCTCGAGCTTCTTTCACTTCATCCCTCCATTTCTGCAGCTCAGTTTCCATTTCTCTTGCCAGTCTCTGCAGCTCACTGAAGCTGTCCGTCTCACAAGAGAATGAAAGCACCCACCCAGTATACTTCACATTGCCAGCCTGCTGGAGGGCTATCAGGACTTCTGCAATTCGACACACATTGTGCAGAGTCTACAAGGAAGTATGGATATACAAATACTTATACATGCTATGCAGCCCCTTTCCCAGTCTCCTTTTTTGTTCTGAAATCTTAAAACGTACAAAAAATGTATGGAATAGAGACTGGGAATGAGACTATATGTTATATGGAAAAGTAAGTACATTGAGGAACTTGTCCACGTCCTTCCTGTTCTCCGCCTTGCTTCCCGTGATCAGTACCAGTTTGCTCTCCAAATCCCTGAGATCATCAAGAGTGTACATCATCTTGGGAAGCTGCCTCTCTGTTCCTACCAGGTGGAGATCGATGACATCATGAATACTATGGACTGCCCGGATACTCGTTGAGCCAACTCGGTAGCAGCCGTATGTGAGAATGTGCTCCATTTTACCAAAGGATGTAACTTCCACAGAGCCCTGTGTTTCTTTAACAGACTTGTACCAATCAAGTGCATTATTGCACCCTTCCTATAGTTTGAGTGCATCAGAGATAAAAGTAAATAAATTTGTTTTTATACGATCACTGCTAGGGGCTAAAATCAATCATACATTGATATTATAGATTTCCTAAGACTAACATAGATTATGTGATACTGTATCCATACCAGTTTCTTTGACAGTAATGGGTTGTTTTCCAGGCTTTCCCAGAGGGAGGAGCATCGCTGTGATAGCTCACGGTAGCCAGACGTCTTAGGCAGGTTGTAGATGAGAGACCCGAACCCGCTCCCCACCGTTCGTAGATCAGAGAGTCTGTCATGTGCAAAATCATCCTCTCCTCCAGCAGCCGTGGCCAGTGCGACGTTCACAAAGTTCTGAAGGTCACTAACATCTATAAAACACAAATAAAAATATCACTGTACATGTATACAGTGTGTTTATGGTAATATATTATACTTACCTATATATAATGTATTTATATACATGCACACACACACACATACACACACATGTATGTACACACAACTATTCAAGGGAACTAACTTTGTGTGACTTCTTGAATCCACCTGATGACTTCTTGACATTTACTAAATGTCTTGAGACATTGCAGTTTCCCAGGATTTGAGGTGACATCTACCAAGAATTCACCTGTCCTAATAAGGTCATCACTCACTGTAGCTAGGGTCTGGTCTTTCATGGAAGTAGTCACCTAATGAATTAGTGGTAGATGATTATCAGTGTTTACATAGTTATTCTTCATCCCTTACTTCAGTGGAAAGCCTCTCCACATTTGTGAAGTCTCCTTTGAGGTCCAGGACAGAGCGTAGCTCAAGAAACATGTTAGCAGCATCTCGATACTTGCACAGGTCCCAGTACTCATTCATGCGACGCACAGCTCTCTTAATGAAAGTTCCATTTGTCTCACCTTTCATGTTTCTGCATTTATTAACACCCGTGAACAAAGTCATCAACTGTGACTCAAGCTGCTGGCCTCGGTAATGCTTAAACAATTTATCGACATCTACTAGTTTCATAGATTGATTATGCAGCTGGTCTAGCATAGTCTGACAGTGAACGAAGGCTGGCTGCCAAACACTCGTGTGAATATCTCCGATTTTAAGAGTAGAGGTTTTCACCGCAATATCCATTGCTGACGTCCAAGATTGGCGAAAGAGCTCACTAACATAGGTTTGTGTGAGGACATAGAAGTTTTCTGCAAAGATATTCAAAGTACCGGCAGATTGAAAGCAGAGGAGCTGTACTTCACCACTCTGTGCCCTTTCACAGAGTGTACTAATTTTAATGTTGTTAAAATTCTTCTGAAGCTCGTGCTGTAGTTCAGGAAGGCCTAAACAGATCAAGACAATAAATATATGAGTCTCTAAGAAAGATTCCATAGAGTGGGCTAATCCTATGTATTGCCAGTGGTAAAAGGTTACCAATTTGGACAGCCACTTTTAACGGGTGACAGTTTGATCAACGAAAATACTTCCCAAGTACATAAAAAAATTGAAAAGTTGGTATCATCATCTCTGCACTCACTAGGCCGCTACCATTCTCAAGTAAAGAAGCAAATGAGCTTGTTACCAGTGTTCAACAAAAGAGGTATAAAATTCCAATCACTCTAGATAGATGCTTTTTATTGTCTATATTTTCCTAACCTACCTATGACATATACTTATGACTATGCATCCACAATTTTCCACACGGAAAAGTTTTGCCACAGTTAATTGACGTGTTGAACATGGTTGTCAATTCAGCAAAATTGTTGTATTAGTAATGAACAATATTTATTACCTTGTATAGCACCATGGAGTTGATTACAGAGGTGGAAAAGACAGTCCTTATTTCTCTGAAATGTCTGAAATTCTTCCAATCTCTGATAGAGAGCACTGTTGACTGCATCAAATGCCAGTTCTGTTTGCTTGTCTTGGGGAGTAGCCGCAGCACAGAGCCTCTTCATTTGCCCCTGGCTTGACTTGATCTTGTGTAGTTCTTCGATGGTGATGTTACCATTTTGGATTTGGTGACAAATCTCTTGGAGCTTGCTAAGAGCAAATAGGCATGCAAATCGACACTCTCGAGGTAGACCTTCTTTGAGCTTAGACTTGCTTTCTATATGTGTAGATATACTCATTATTACATCACGCGGCTATGATCCTCTCTTCCGCTAAACTACATGTACCTGATATATTGGGGTTCCATTAGACGTTTGAATTCCAAAAGCTAAGGGCTTTCACAGGCGCTATTCAAATAATTTTGTCAAGTATGTCACGATATACACTCACCATAAATCTTGATAAAGTTTGGCCAAAGATTCCATTGCAGTAACTCATCCAATGAAATGGAAAGATCCTCCGTTTCAGGATGTAAGTTGGGATATTGCTTCTTTAGCATACCACCCAGCAGATTTCCCACTCGCTCTGAACCAGTAGCAGCTAACTTTTCGAAATCCTTTTCTGAATACCTTGAAGGCTGTACAGAGAAAACAGAGTGTGACCACGCACTACATTACTAGAGCAAGAACAAATACCTTTGATAAAATGTTGTCAATGGCCTTGGTTGCAGCTTCCATCAACACTTCTGTCAGAATGGGATGAGTTTCATTGTATTTTTCAAGTAGACACACAAGTTCGATCTTCAGCGAATCTGGAATCTACAATAAAAATATGAGTAACACATCAATATACACTTAATCTACAATCATATTATATCTATGGTGTTGCATACTTCAAATGTTCTTTTCTGAATGTGAGCTCTGATAATCTTGTGCCACTGCTCAGTAATGTATGGATCTGGAGGACACTCCACACTCAGCAAGCCCTGCCATAACTATAATACAATGATATTTTAATAAACATTTCTCTGCAGGAACATACTTAATTAACATTACTAACCCGTAGTTCTAAGTCTCCTTTCCAATATGGTATGGTAATATTGCCTCCAAAAAGGGATCCACCGATCACATCATGGTTTGCAATCCACTCCCACAATGTTGTTTTCAGCTTCTCAAAGGCATCCTTCATTTTCTTGTCTTTGTGCGATTTCTCACCATCAGGACAAAGGGCATTCAGCCGAGAGAAAGCAGAGAGAAGAAGAACTATAGATGCCTTAAGAACAGTCACGTGATGCTCTGAAGATTTCAGAATGGCTGATTGTCGCCGGTAAAGAAGTAGTGAGGCATCCACCAGGGAGAACAGTCCTCGGGGTCTATATAGTTATAGAGTAGAATGACTATGTATAAAACTAATTTGGCAGTTGTGCAGCATGATAAATAAAAGCCACTTACTCATCATCAAAGCTTTGAGTGTGCTGTGCTATAATACTGGTTAAGAGCTTAAGCCAACCTGTCCAGCCTTCAGCCTATACATAAAAATAGAAACATTCAAGCATCATTATTAGTAATCTCAAAAGAGCTAGGACCTATATTATATTATTTGATACCTAGTGTGTCTCACAAAACACCCCAAGAAGGAGCTGAAGCCCTTCCACGGATGCATGCAGAATCCAACTGAGTGTTCATTTACTTAGTGATAAAAACTCATACATGTATTACTGTTAACATACACCAATTAATCAGTTCTAACTTCACCTACCTCAAACCAAGTAAGCGTCCTTCCATACTCCCATATTCTGAATGCAAGCCAAGAAGTAGCCAAATATGGAGATATTTGGTTTAATACGGCAGGAATGTCCTCTTGAGGGACAAGATATATGAGTGTCCGGAGCAGTAAGGGATCAGCAGTAAATAGCGGCCGAAGTTCTTCAAAATGTTCTTTTAAAAACCTAAGATCAACCAACCATGTGTATATCAGGATACACGTACTATGGCTACCATCAAATAAACATATGTCTTACCCCGGTTCTGCTCTGCCCCTCACTTCATATAACTCAAGCTTCCTTTCTCTATCACCCACCCAATATATCCTCTCTGGATTCATCTCTAGCCGGGCAAAAGGCTGAGAATGCTCTTTTAAAAAGTCATACAGTGGTATGACTGTCAGCCACTCGAGGTTTTTGAATCTTCTTTGCTTTCGAAGATGAATAGCAAGGCTCAAAATGGCATCTGCAGCATTTCCTCTGCAAAAAAAGCAATCATTATTACTACATCCCAGGCTATATAATATGTATAATACCTTTTATCCTTTGGTAACACACTGCACAAAAGGTCATAGTCGGGACATCTCTTGGTCTCTGTGCTCGGCTTGAGCTGGAGCATTCTCAACAATGGAACAGCAAACAGATCCAATTTCGGATGCATTGGTATAGAAAGCCAGTAAAAGCAGTAGGTAATTGTGAGAGCTGATACAAGTCGTTTCCCACTGCCATCATCAGGAATTTCATTTAGACTCTCCAAGATTGATTCCAACCACTTTTTCATAGCCTACAAAAAATGAAAGCATGTAAACAAATGACAGGATCTGAGCTGATTTGACATACCTGTGGTGTATCTTGTTGTGGTCTTGGTAGAAGAGCAGTATGCCTGGCGTGAACAGCAAGAGGATTGTGTAGAGAGGAGTACAGGCAGTGCATTTCTTCAACTATTTCTGGAATACTGTAGTTCTCAGGAAAATTACACTTTGATAGCAGGGCATGTTGATCTTGAAGGTATGCAGGAAGGCAAGCACTGCACATTTCCTTGAGATTCAAAGGCTTACACACCACTTCCTCGACATCCTCAGTATGCTTTGCAGGCGGTTTTCCTATAATTGCCTCTTTGAAAGCACCCCAAGCACCCCTAAAAAATCCTCGCCCAGATACACTCTTTGCCTGTAATTGCTGAGGATAAGCGATGGTGTCGTACTGATGGAAAGTACCTAGAAAATACAAGATAATGGTAATACAAAGCATTGTTAATCGGCAAACGTTGTAATGAAGAAATCGAACCTCTTTGATTCGCTAATTTCAAATACTTCTCAGTCGGAATTATGAGACATCGGTTAGCTATTCCAGTATAGTCGTATAAATATTCATAGCAATCTTCATCCTTTTCAGCTTTTGGAGAAAATATAGTATATTTGTAATGGGGTAGCAAAAAGTTCCGCTTTGAACGATCCAGGAGTTCAGCATCAACTTGAAGTGTGTAGATCATCTCACAGTGGTCTTCATGTAATCTAAACGTAAATGGAAACAGACTAACAGGTCCAGCCTACAGTAGTCTCATCCCCAGGCTCTCCCCTTGAAAATGGGAGAGAGCCTGGTATCTTTTCTCGCGTGATTTAATTTTTTACGTGATGCGTAGGCAGGAACCTATTGAAAGATGGCGGCATTTCTCTACCTTTTTCCAGCGATTCTACTTCAATGCTTAGTCTGTGGCACCAATGGGGCCTAAAGATTAGCTACAGCAGTATTAATTCACTTGGTATTGGAGAAATGCAAACGTGCTTGCCTACGCACAATTAAGTCCTTTCTACCCTTGACGTCACTCACGTGAGAAAAGATACCAGGCCCTCCCCTGTGTTAGGGAGGGCCTGGGTATGAGGCTACTCTATAAAACTGACTAACTTATTGGGGCAAGCCCCAGGTATTTGTTCTAAAGCAAAAAGTGTGTTGAAGTCGGAATGTTAAAGTATTGAAGCCACATGCGCAATTGATACACCCATTGTTACGTGATGTCATGCGCAGCAAAGCTCACACTGTAACAGAGAGAAAGCCTTAACACCGATGCCATAATGAGCGGCAAAGAACCAGAAGTTATGCAAAGACAGTTGCAACAAGAAACAGCAGGTGACAAAGGAGATAGCATCAAAACAGAGTGTCATGCAGTCTCGGCAGTAATGCTGCAATAAACAACTAGTCATCTGTTCACACCACTAAGCCAAGTGGGAGTGGTTGTAAGGAATAAAAACTGGTAGGGAGGAGGGGGGGGGGGGTTCACTCTCTCTCTCTCTCTGATGACATATGATCACATACTTCAAAGTATAAACAATCATAATCCATTCACCGTAATTTTGATCATACCTTCTCATTTCCATGGGGCCACAGTCATATTTCCAATCACCAAGGTCTGGATGGCCAAAGCGAATGTACATCGTTGTACTGTCATCCCACTCCCAAGCTGGTAGATTGACTAGCACATGGAAAGTGACCGTGATTGATCTTTTTGCTTGTAGCCCTTTAGGAATCCTGAGAAAATGAAAAGTACTTTAAAAAGTGCATAACCCTCGCGCCCCGCCCTCTAGCTCTAACGTCACAATGGAGACACCTCCTAAATAGTGCACGCATCCACACCAGTAGGCCCGTAGGCCTGTCGACTAAACAAAAAAAATAACCTATCAGAGGATAGAAACCGTGACCCTCGTCCTTCATATCAAGTTTGTACCCAACATTTGTCCTTTGCAGGAATGACTGAAGATACAGTGGTCCTGTGAGAAGGGCAAACGTGTGAGTAGTAAACAAACACCTGACCTCAGAAATTGTGTACTAGGTTACAGTTTGTCATTCACACATCCAATGAGTCACTGAATGCAGTTGTTTCTTTGGTCACTATCCCTGCTCACTAGAGCTCACTCAACAAAAAAAAAAGCCCATGCACCAAACCACACACCCTCATTCCCAGGCCTCCACCCAGCTTTTGTCGCTTGCAGTCGGGAGAGCCTGGGAATGACCAGGCTCCCTCCCCTCTGGGAAGTGGAGCCTGGGAACGAGGCTATGCACTAGATGCAGAAGTACATCTGGTGCATACACTTGGTGCGCAGCTACTTCTTTGGGTAGATTATCACCCAACACACTAACCAGGGAACTGTATAAAACTGCTACTGCCCTTTATTTTCATCTATAGTGAACCACACTCTGGTAAAGATTACAGGTTAGCAGGTAAATGGACAGAAGCATAAGATAATTAAGGCTCCAGGGCCAATATCACAAAGGCTGAACACCTAGTTAGTGTATTTATTACTGCATGCAGTTAATAGGTATAATATCTACATGTAACAGACTAGTGAACTTACTTCGGAGGTCGTTTAGGGAGTGGTTTCAGTTGACCAGCTGTAGCCTTGGGGTCACTCCTTGTGGAAGCCTGACCTTTGTTAGTACCTGGAAAGAGCACTTCTGGTTTAGCAGCCTTACTATACGCCATTTCATTACTGGCATCCTAAAAGAGAAAATGTTCTGATAATAAACTAGTTTGATTCTAGCATACGAGATTTACCCATGCAAAGGAGAGCAAAGATGTACAATTCAAATGTAATCAGCATGCTATACACATAAAAAGATAACCTGATTAGAAGCCTGCCTCCCTGGTACAGACGTCGATGGATTTTGAGGTGGGTGGCCACTTTTTTCTTGCTGCTGATTCTGGTCACGATAAGGTTGCGCACCTTGCTTTTGCTGGCCCTCGGTAGTTTGGCTGGAACCGGTATTGAGGTTTTCAAGTCTCTGCTGCTTTGGTGGTGAGTCAGGCTTATCTCTTGTTCGTTCAGCTGATCGCTTACGACTGCTTGGATGGGGTGAAGCAGTTTTACCATTCACATGTGTGTGGGACTGCTTATCAGATGAGTGAGTTTGGAGTGGATCATTGTCAGCTGTTTTTACTACTGGATGTGGTTCTTGAGCTGCCTCCTTTCCTTTGTCATTTTTCCGAGCCTCTTCAGACTTTTCCCTTTTTTTTTCTTTCTCTTTCACTTTCTCTTTCTCTTTCTCTTGGTCCATCTTTTTCTTTTCATCATGCAGTGGTTGTCTGTTTAGTGGTAGCTCCTTAGCATTAGCTGAGGTCTGATGAGGATCAAGCTGACTAGATGAATCTTGCTTGCTAGCTGATACATGGCTGATTGATGACACAGTGGATACAGCAGCACTGCTAGAAACAACAGTGGATGACTGACTGATAAGAGAAGTATGACTTGAGGTCATAGGAATGCTAGTCCCCTGGTTTGGCTGACTTGAGGGTGGAGATGGCGGCTGCTCAGGTTGTGAGTCACTGGAAGGTATTTCGTCAGATAAAGTTGGTGGTGAAGCCATGGGTGGCCATGGCTTCAGTACCTTGTGCTGAGGATCATCTGTAGGCTGAGGCTTATCTGTAGGTTGAGATGGCAACTGACTAGGAGCGACCTGTGATCGTTGAGAGGCCGTCTGGGTAACTTGGTTAAGAGGAGCTTGACATTGAATTGAAGGTTGGCTTGCTGAATTATGAGTTCCCTGCTGCCATTTTTGGGGATCATCCGGAGGTCCAAACACCCGGGGATATTCAGTGCCGGGCTGCTGTGTTTGGGGATATACTAGCTGGCTGTGTGGGGGTAGCTTGACAGCTGGAACATGGTGGGCTTGATAATTTTGCAGTTCCGGAGACATTGTGGGAGGCACAGTTTGAATAGTGCCTGTGGCTCCTTGAATCTGAGCCATTTGCTGTGTGGGTGGTATGTGTTGGGGCAATGTTGACACATGGTAAGGCACGCCATCCTTTTGGTTGTCTTCATGCTTGCTGGTCGCCAGGTTTCTCTGGGCTTTAACTGCCTTTTCTATGCCTTCATAGTGCTGGACCTTTATAGTGGTATCAGTAGGCGCAGGATGACTCACTTTAGGTACATCGGGAGACGTCGACGGACTGACACTTGCAATATGCACGGTTGGCGTCGATGTAGCTCGGGCATCAGGAGGCTGTGGGGACTGCTGCGAGCCACACGCTGGGCAGAATGAGATTACGACTCCCTTTGGAACTGCAAACTCCATGTGGCAGTGCTTACACTGCCACGGTGAGTCGCCACCGCCTGAGGCTTCAGACATGACTTGCGATCGCAAACAACCTATTCAATAAGACCAAGGACACTTAAATAGTGTCCATGATAACGCACGCTGTCTCGATCGTTCATAAATTATTTGGGGATCTCCTTAATCATAGTGTGCTGACGTCATTATGTGCTCGGCGCGGCAACTATTATTAGTATAGCTTGCAGCTTGGGATCGAGCCATCGAGCACCGAGGCTAGGAATACTCCAGTTCGATTGACCTTTTTTCGTCGTCGTCGTCGTAACCTGTTCCAGCCAGTTCTCCTGGTATAGCCTATCAAACACACAGCGAACACTTACCTTCGCTATAAAACTCCTAACGGGGAGACTTGGAAGCGATCACTATCACAGTAAGCTTGCTTCGGCCTCTGGTCTTCTAGGCACATAATAGCAAGTAGCCATTTTGTTTTGTGGGTGTGTGTTTGACCTTTTTTAGTTTGTGGGTGGGTGCTATGGGCGTGCCACCTGCATGCAATTTGCCACGCCCAGCGATTCTCTCGAAGCGAGGACATCCCTGCACATTGTGTATTAGCTAGCTATTAAAAATGACACGGTGTTGATAAAATTTCGAGTCCCGTGATTTCTACTTAAGGGGCGTGGCTCGTATGTTGCATTCCCATTCTGCATAATTTCTTGCGATACAGTGATCAGACACATATTCAATGAAATTATAGCGTCAAAGGACTCGAGCTAGCTAGCTAGTAGCGCAAAGAGTTTGAGAAATGCGTCGCAGGAGTACGGGGGGAGACTGGCGGGTGGGAGGATTGGAGCTGCTGCTGATGGAGGCTGCCAAGCAGGGCGACCTGCGCGGCATGACGGAGTGCCTCGAGCTACTAGAGGAACAGGACGGTGAGGAGGCTAATTAGCTGTGGGGTGGTGAAGCCCTCTAACGTATGTTCCTTGTAGCCTTAGGGTTAATAGTCTCGCCCCTCGCACCACACGGTGAAAGGGACTGCATCGTTAGCACATGGGTGTTATAGACTCGTAAGTCTATAATATCCATGGTTAGCAAGACTAATGTAGATCAAGCATATAGCCCATTCGCATGAAGGAAGTGACTAACCACATGCCTTTACTGCTACATGATAAGGGCTTGTCACGTTTAATTTGGACCCCCCTCAAATTGGTTCCCCCCCGGAACGAATGTTTTGGACCCCCCCCTGAAAAATTTGTTCCTACCCAAGGGCCTGAGTTTAGATCTGCTGGCTGGCCATTCCACCAAGGTCCCAAGGTTAAAAAAGTGCATATAAGAGGTGTATAAAAGATATTTTTGCCTTTCTTGCTTACTGCAGCTCCCAGGGTACGTCTAGACTTTGTGTCAGAGCCTCTGTAGCTAGTACAAGTAGAGATGCGAGCATGCACTAGAAACGGGCGGCATGATCGAGCGATGCGAATGTGGAGTTTCAAGCAGCACAGCCCATCTCCCAAGGCCCCCATAGTGCATGCCAGAGGTGTAGGCCTATAAAGATTTCTTGCTAACTGCAGCTCCAAGGTTAGTAGAGTTTGTGTAGCTTCTATATACACTGAGCGCTAGAAATGTATGGCATAAGTGAGCGATGCAAATGTGAGTTTCAAGCAGCACAGCCTGTCTTCCTTAGCAGCCAATTTAGCCGTATCCAAAATTTGATAGCAACACGTTCCGCCATTGGCTCTTCACTGCCACAAAAGTGGGTAGATTTCTTTCTCTCCATGCAGGTCATGGCTCTATAAATTATACTACAGGTCCATATCTGTTTGAGAAAATAACTTCCAGCAGATACCTAGGAGGGGGTCCAAATGTTTTGGAGGGACCCATATTTAGTAGTACATGTATACACTATGGAGGGTCCATATTTCTTTGAAAATCCGGCAGATATATAGGGGGGTCCAAATGTTTCAGAGGGGGTCCAAATTTTACAGTAAAATAAGTTCCGGGGGGTCCATATTTTTCAAAAAATTAGTTCCGGGGGGAACCAATTTTGGGGGGTCCATTTTTGCCATGACAGGCTTCTGCTTACAAGGCTCACTGGTAGCTAGCTGAGAGTTATAACTGTGAATTCAGGTCTCAGTTCTCAGAAGTAGAACTTTGCACCAAGGAGTGATCTAGTCTTGTCCCCAGCCAAGGCTAAGGATCCACCACGATGGTGGGATATCGTGAGAAATCCTTGGTTTTGATTGTGGGCTGGGGGCAAGACTGGGAGTGATCTGCTGTACAGTTATTATACTGGTGCAGTTGCCATCTTTTACTTTTAGTCACTAATGTGTTGATCACTTTATGGGCCGACTGTACAAGAGTAAGTGTGTGTGTGTCTGTCTGTCTGGATGGTTGGGTTGTTCAAACACGCAGCACATTGGCTTTGTTTCCAAGGCCTTCCTGCCCATGCTCAGTTTGTGTTGCAAGTGAGCCGAAGTAGCTCGTGCTACATGACAGGGCATGCATAAAGGCCCTGCTGTAGGGTCTTTGATCTATACATGCATGAATGAGATAATTAATGTTCGAATTGGAGGGCTTAGAAATGCTGACTGCTTTGGGATTGTTAGTAAGAGCCCATACACATTCGTGTACAGTATTAACTATAATAGCGTCAGATTGTAATTGCTATCTAGGTCTTCTATTTAGCTGCCTATTTGGAATTTATTTCCCCTGCAGCCAAAGACAAGGTCAACTATTCCAACAGATCTGGCCAGGTATGTTTACAGCAGGTCACCAAACGTAACTTGGGCTACTGGTTATAATGGACTTGATGTGACCTAGTGGGCTGTGATTACATCATTATTACATAGGTATAATTAAACGTGGGGGAATACCAAGAATGTAATATGCACCCTGGCACTCAGAGGTTAATTGTATTTATAGCTGGGGCCTTAACCTGGGATTTCCATGAAACAGGAGCTGCTGCTGTTGCAAATTCTCTTGCACTTTGTAGCTTTTTTCTTTCAAAAGCTATATGGCTATTAAGGCAGTTTACAGATCATTAACAAAGCATATTTATGGTTTAAGGATGGTGAGGCACCATTGAGCTATGGACTGTGGGAGTGCTGGACTATAGCCACTCAACCCTCACGTACTACACACACTAGCTGCATAGTTGAGCAGTTAGCCAGGCATGTATCTTCTGGTCTCATACCCAAGGCATTGTTCTCAGGCTGTCTTCATTCCCATGTTATCCTTAGCCTCATTCCCATGTTATACTCACCCTCATTCCCAAGATATTCCTAGCTTCATTCCCATCTCACTCCCTTAAAAGAGACAAGACTGTGACTCTCCAACCCCCTCCCTTCCCTCCTATAGACTCCCCTGATGATGGCTGCCAAGGGCGGCCACCTGGAGTGTGTGAAGCTCCTCCTCTCTCACTCGGCTGACCTCACAGCCAAGAACGGGCAGCGTCAGACGGCAATCAACGTGGCAGAGAAGAATGGCCACAAAAAGATTGCAAAATACCTCCAGGGATGCATAGGTGAGGTCATCTCATGTACCACGTCTTCAGTGCAACACCTTAATGGTGGACTAGTCATCCATTCTAAGGGGGTGCAGCATTGCTAGTCTCTTTCTTATACTATCCCATGTTTTTAATGCAACACAATAACTGTGGACTAGTCAGATTTTCTGCGTGCAGTATGCTGGGCTCTCAAAAGCCTCATTCCCAGTTCCCACTGCCCAGCAAGTGTTTTTCCAACATGCTACAAACACAGCCTGGTACATAACAAGGCTATGGACTGGGCTGTGTTTTCTAATGGCTAGTGCTTTCAATTTCCCAGTTATTATATAGCAGCTGTTATTCATTCCCCCTCAGATGACCTCATAAAGTTCAGGACCACAAGAGCACACATGGAAGCAGGTGAGTAGCTGTTGAAAACCTGCAGCTGGACTGAGCAAGACCATGTATGTTTAGTCTCGTTCCCAGACTGCTCGTCCTCACCCCCCACCAGTCTGAGTATGAGACTACACCATACTTGGCAAGCACCTGTCATTCATGTATTAGCTGATCTCTAGCCTTTAACAGTAGCTATATAGCCCATAGCAGCATTTCCCCCCGTAATCTTATGATGATAAAAGCTGGAGTACCATAGTTTCAACAAAGCTGGCTACAGGTACATAGCTTCGTACCCAGGCCTTCCCCTTGCAGCTTTTTTCGCCGCCGTGAAAAAAAAACACGGCGTTTTTTTCCACGGCTGTGAAAAAAGCTGCGAGGGGAGGCCTGGGTACGAGGCTAGCAGGTAATGTATGGCGTAAAAGCCCTAGTTTCGCTGTTTGGCAGTGCCAGTATCCCATGGTAGTGGTAGTTTCCCAAAACTGATGGAAGTGCTCTCACTGCTAGTTGGCTACTCTTCACCTTCAGCCACAAGCTTATCAGAGGAGTACTCTCATTGTCAGTTGTGCAACTCATACAATGTCATTGTTCACTGAAAACCGTTGAAGTTGCCATATACAGCTGCACATTTATGTCCACACACACACACACACACATACACACACACACACACACACACACATGCATACACACACACACACACACACATACGCACATGCATGCATACACACACATGCACACATACACACACGCATACACACACACATATACACACACACACACCAGACGTGTCTGCCATAACACAGAGCAGCAGCCTCAGCCAGAAAGACCTGCAGAAGTTTGGCTCTCTGCTGCGGCAGCTGGTTCAAGAATGTGACTTTAACGTGAACTGCGATAACGACAGGGAAATCCCCTTAGTCATCAGGTGAGGTTTACAGTGAGGCATAGTGCACTGGATTCAACACAGGGAGAAGTCTGGGAATGAGATTTTCATTGCTACTTGATACTTCCCTGTTTAGCAGACTTACTACCTAGGCTGAGTAGTGACACCTGGGGATACAATAGATACCATGTGTATTTCAAGCCAGAGTTGTTTTGATAGGAACACTGGTGTGTCAACATTATGTGCATTTTATATAGGCATTGTGACTATCTGTAAGACACTGAGTTGGCACTTGATAAATTATGTGGGTATTACATGATTACTCATGAGAGTATCACATGATCACTCACGTGAGTATCACATGATCACTTATGTGAGTATCACATGATCACTCTGTGGGTATCACATGACCACTCGTGTCAGTAGCACATGACCTCTTCACCTCCACAGGGCTACCATGGCAAACAATGCATGCCTGGTTCAGATGCTAGTGGAGGAGCACAATGCAACACTGTACGCCAATCACCCCATAACTGGAGAGAATGCCCTCCACTTGGCCTGTCAGAACAAGTCCAGACTTCGCTACTACATCGTCCAGCACTGCCACCATCTCTTGATGAACCCCGATAATGAAGGGTCCTACCCCCTGCACATTGCCTGCAGCAACAACGACATAGAGTTCGTTTCGTGGCTCTTCCAATGCATCACAGAGGAGGCCATCGACGAAGAGTTTGGCGAGATGATCAAGTCAACCTTGCCTCGGTCAACCTCGCTTCCCGACCTCCCTTCAATGCAGACTTTCTTCAACTCCTATAATTCATCCTCTGTTGCCTCCATACAGCCTGCAAACTTCAGCAGGAGGTCAGCGACAATTCCAAGACAAAGCATTCTCCAGGATGTGCGTGACGAAGACGAAGAGGAAAACGATGGTCTGATTCTGAATCTGGATTCGGAACGTGCCATTACCAGCCGAAGAATGGAAGAGCTAATGGCTAGTGTTCAGTCTGGTCATTCAGACCTCAGCGGCCAATCCACCCTACTAGATGAGTCCATCGAGATCTCTACCGAGGGAACAGAGGTCGGAGTGGACGATGTCCTGATCCAGGAACCTCAACTCAAGTGCCCTCTCACGCTGTCGGAGATAATTGACATCAGAATCTTACGAATCACCAGTAAGGGTGAGAGCATCTTGCACATTTTGTCACGGCAGGGCTACGTGGACCTCCTGGCTCTCATCTTAAGAGTAGCTAAATTTCTCGAACACAGCGTCTACCTGAAGATACTCGTCACTCGAGACGACTTTACCAAATACACTCCACTTGAAGAAGCGATCATTTCCGGAAATGTCCAGTGCTTCAGGCTACTCATCCAGTTTGCCTCTAGCACGAAAATGCTGGACGACCTCATCTCCGACGATAAACTCATAAAGACGGCCGTATTCACAGGTGACATCGAAGTCGTCAAGATCATGATAGAGTTTGGATTTTATAAGGGGCTGGGACCGGCAATTTGCATGGCGTACATAAACGAGGAGGAAGACATTCTCCGGCTGCTTCTGTACTACCAGACACAGGTCGTAAACATACTTGAGTTTTCTCGGGTCCGCAGAAACCGAACCGTCACCTTGGATACGGGTGGAGTGAAATGGCAAGGAATTCAACTTGAGCGCGTAAATGCGGAGTGGCTCTACGACTCCTACAACGCTGTCGACTCCGTCTCGAGAGCTCTCAACTACACAACCGTCTACAATAACCCCTCCAAGAACCACAGCCTGTTCTGCCAACTCGGAAAGGACTGCCTCAGGTACTTCACTGAAACAGTTCCGGCCAATTCCCTTTCTGCCACCAGCTACACGTCGCTGGTCAAAGTGACCGAAATCAACCTCAGTGAGAACCAGCTGTCCTCCGTTCCTCCTGAGCTTTTCCAGATGCTTTCACTGCAGATTCTGGATCTAAGCTACAACCAACTTACCGAGCTACCCACGGCCGATCATCTCTCAAAGCCCATCTACACTGCACCCCAATTGAAGAAACTGAGGCTGGAATGGAATCAGATACACACACTTCCCGAAGATCTATTCCAAGGTCTGGGTCCCTGCCTGGAGGACCTCAGTCTACAGTGCAATCGTCTCGAAGACCTCCCGCCGGGAATCTGGGTGGCACCAAAGCTGAAGAGCCTTCGTCTCAGTCGAAATCACCTTTCCCGGCTTCACTACTTCAGCAGTCCTCGTTACTTCAACAATCCTGAGTTCACCAGTAAAGTAGTGGGTTCGTTCACCGTCTCAGGTGGCTGTCTCGAACGAAAGAATTCCGATGCCGATGAAGAGTTGTCCGGAATCGAGGAATACATGAAGAAACTCAGAGCTTTCTGCCACACTGTGCAGACGGTTTCGAAGGTGGACGATGTTACAAACGGCCTCTTCCCAGACATTTACCAGAAGATCCTGGACATCCACTGGCTGAGGCTCCGACAGGGCCATTCTGAACTGAGTCGCAGCTCAAGCGATGAAAGCAACGGCTCAATTCAGTTGCAGGAGCTCAACTTTGAGGAAGATGAAGACTGCGAGTGCTGTCAGTCTTCTCTCTACTACCTCGATCTCTCGCGCAATCGGTTTAGCGAGATCCCTTGGGACTTGCCCTGTGTTGCCCCGAAGCTTCAGCGACTGGACTTTCGAGAAAACCAGATCCAAGACCTGGACATCATCCACGGCATGCCCCCCGATCTCAGCACTCTCATGCTCGATCACAACCAAATCTCAAACACGTCAAAGAAACGTCCCTCGTCACTCCCCTGTGGTAACCCACTAAAGCTTCTGTCGGTCCAATTTGAGGACTCCATTCCGTACTGCTGCCACTGCTGCCATCACTTTCTTGAGAACCTCACGAACCTGACGCTAGACTGCAACCAGCTGACCACGTTCCCGGTTGTCGATTTGGTCCACAGCGACGTTGTCCACGACCCAGAAATCCCCAACTCATCATTCGAAAGCATCACCTATCAACCGTTATTTCCGAATCTGTCGATTCTATCACTTGAAAGCAACCTCCTGACGACCATTCCTCTTCACATCCACCTCCTGACTCACCTTGGCTCCTTCACTCTCTCCCACAACCCGATTGTTGAGCTACCCCTAGAGATGGGGCGCATGAACGCCCAGGCCCTGCTGGTGCTGAAGCTGGACGGCGTGTACATCCGAAATGTCCCACAAAACCTGCTCGATAGGGTTCCAAAGCACCTCATCACATATTTGAGGTCGTTGCTCGAAAAGTGAGTCGGCTGGCAGTTAGATTCGTACCTCTTACGTAATTTTTGTGACTAAGCTTATAGCTTAACTTTATTGCCAAACAAGAAGCCTGACATACTTAGTAGTAGTAGTGTTAATTAATTTTTGTGACTGAGTTATAGCTTAACTTTATTGCCGAACAAGAAGCCTGACATACTTAGTAGTAGTAGTGTTAATTAATTTTTGTGACTCTTAACTTTATTGCCAAACAAGAAGGCTGACATACTCAGTAGTGTTACTGGGTTCTTGGGTGACTCTGGTATTATCCAATACTTTGGTTCTCATATACCACCCACAGACCAAGAACTTGGTTTTGTCTGGTCAGTGGGTGGTATTATATTGTGTCATATTACCAGACCAAGAAGGTACCTCTTGGTTTTGTCTGGTCGGTGAGTGGTAGTATGTGAACCGAATTATTAACAGCAGAAGCTTTGAGTGTTTTACTTTACTCAACCGTCTAGCAGATGTGCTAGGGGCAGTGACCTTTCCTCCTTCACTCACGACTCCTCCCCTTCCTCCTTAACTCATGGCTCCTCCCCCTTCCTCCTTAACTCGTGACTCCTCCCCTTCCTCCTTAACTTGTGGCTCCTCCCCTTTCCTTCTTCATTCACGACTCCTCCCCCTTCCTGTCAGGTCGAGGCCCTACCGTCGCATCAAGCTGATGGTGGTGGGAGCGGGTGACAAGGGGAAGACCACGCTCCTACTGAACCTGACCCGCAAGGGCAAGGTCATGCGGTTCAAGGAAGTCGCAATGGGGCTCAGCAACCGACCGCTGGCTACAGTGGGCGTGGAGCTGGGAGACTGGGAGTATGGACCTGGGAAGAAGCCAAAGGTCACCTTTATGACCTGGGACTTTGGGGGACAGGTGGGTCAAAGGTCACCTTATGACCTAGGACTTAGGGATCAAAGGTCACTTTATGACCTAGGACTTAGGGATCAAAGGTCACCTTATGACCTGGGGACAGATCGGTTGCCATGTGTGCTTTATTCGGTAATAGGCTTGTTTTTACAGAGCTTTGTAGTGTTCACACTGCTCGCTTTTAGCCCCTCACTGCATTGTGTAAACTTTCCTTTACCTGCACCATTACCACTCCCGCTATGGAGGTGCGTTCTGGGTCAATGGGCATAGAGTATTCCCAGGTGCATTGACCAAGGATGAGACTAGCGTGGAACTGGGTCTGAGAATGAGACTAGTGTGGTACTGGGTCTGAGGATAAGACTAGTGTGGTACTGGGACTGAGGATAAGACTAGTGTACCCCGGGTACACACTTCTATTCTGTTATAAGATATGCTAATTCATCTCATATCAGGAGCTTATGTTGTTCTATTAATATATGGACTAAACTGCTAAGGTTACGTGAAGAAGATTAGGACTAGGGGTAGGGGCTGGAGGTCAGGGGGGCTATGGAGTGAGGTGCCCTCTCCCCCCTCAGGAAGAGTACTATGCCACTCACCAGTGCTTCCTAACCAGTCGCTCGCTGTACCTGCTGGTCTGGAATGTGGTGGACGGAGAGGAAGGTCTGGTTGGCCTCAGGCCGTGGCTCGAGAATATTGAGGTCAGATACCATGTTATGTAGCTTCATTCCCGGGTCGGTGGGTTGGGGGTTGGGAATGAGACTAGCCAGTGTAGTCATGACGCTGTTATTGTAATTGTTATTCATTTTGAACTGAATGAACTATGGAGTGTTGTATGGAAATGTTTAGTTGTGAGCTAGTCACAAAGATGACAACACGTGGTTGTATTACACGCCACCCAAGATATCACCATTGTTGCTGGATAATTAATGTTTCATTTCTTGTGACAGTTCCTTACCCCTTTCTATCCCAGACATGCTAAATTCTAAGAAAACTATACTACTTTGAAACATGAATAAAACCTTTGTTGACCTTTGGTGGCTGTGTTACGTTTTCCTTAGAATCATTTTAGAGTACCCAAAGGTTTGTAGCCAGTAGTATATAGGTTCAGGGGAATTTAACCGCCCAGATTTTATCTAGGGAATTTCTCCATGGCTGCAAGATAAAATCTTTACACCAAAGGCCTGGGTACTAGGTTACAGGGAATTACTTTAGGAAATGCATAATGTGAAATCAACCTCTTTGAGCAGCAGGTATAGTTCCTTCTCCCCCTCCCCCTCCTCCCAGGGTCGTGCCCCTGGCTCCCCAGTGATTGTTGTCGGCACACACCTGGATGGCATCCCCTCTTCTCGGAGGTCAGAGGTCATTGCCACCTTCAAGGCGCGCTTCAGGGTAGGTATGGATAAATGAAAGGTCTTGGAGGGAGAGACTGGGAACGGGGCTTGGAGGGAGAGACTGGGAACGAGGCTTGGAGGGAGAGACTGGGAACGGGGCTTGGAGGGAGAGACTGGGAATGGGGCTTGGAGGGAGAGACTGGGAATGGGGCTTGGAGGGAGAGACTGGGAATGGGGCTTGGAGGGAGAGACTGGGAATGGGGCTTGGAGGGAGAGACTGGGAATGGGGCTTGGAGGGAGAGACTGGGAATGGGGCTTGGAGGGAGAGCCTGGGAACAGGACTTGGAGGGAGAGACTGGGAACGAGGCTCTTGGTGTTTCACGTCACCTGTTCTTTGCCTCACCCCAGGAGCTCTACCTTGACTGCAACCCCAACACCTTTGCCTACCCGAGGATCGACCCCAACTGTCTGTTTGTGGACTGCTGCAACCCCAGACACATGGACTGGCTCCGGGACTGCATCTACGACTTTGTCATGAAGTACAAGCCTAAAGGTATTTCAGTTATGTCATTCATCTGAGGTTTGGCTCCGACTTAGTCTCAATACTACTAGTGTGCTTTTAGGGAGTTGCCATAGGTGATGGTTGTTAAGTGTACCTCTTTATTAAGTATACATCATCTATTAAGTACGTGCTTTATTGAGGGTCCTACCCATCACGTGTTAAGCACATGCAGTAAATATGTGAACATTTGAACAGCTATGGCTAGCCGTACTAGCTCCACTGCTACACAAATAGTCAGGCTTTGCAACCACCGTCAGTGGCAGGTGTGAGGTTCTTGCTTCTGGAGAGAGTCAGACATTTAGTAATAATAATAATATACTCACTGTATCGAACTTACCATGTACTGATTGAGCAATCCTGAAACACCTGCATGGTTCAAATCTGCCGTCCTTTTTGCCTTGGATGACTGTAGCAGATAATCTTACACAGCAACACTACACTGATATTTTAGTACACCATTTTTTCCTAGAAATAATGTGCTTAACAACCAACGCGTATGGAGTGTGTATTGCTACCACAAATTTCTACCATAGCTCCGATTATCCCTAAACACACTATACATGATTGGTGAGACTCAGCCACGTGTCTCATTCCGGTTCCAACTTCTAGCTCCGAGACACTTGATGGCTGAAATGCCCCCCCTCCTGGAGCAGCCAATCCCAGAGGCCTACATCAAACTGCAGGACACGGTGAGAGGGCTGGCCATGACGTGTGCCGCCAAGGGGAGGGTACCCATCTACACCCAGAAGGAGTACATGTGAGTGTAGCTAAGGATTACATCATTAGTGTGGTAATTTGTATTACATCATCACTACTGTCTGTTTGTTGAATAGTCAGCCTTGTCGCTGATTCTCTAGGTCATTTAGCATTACATCATGTTTCTCATAGACCCAGTGTGTTCTGCTTTTTGCATTACATCATCTCCTTGAATCCTCCAGAAATGAAGTTCGAGCCGGTATCTACGCTGGCACACTGGATGAGTTGGAACAGGCCACCAGTTTCTTGCATGAAAATGGTAGGAGGGGACATTAGAGAAGTAATATAGAAGAGAAAAAAAAGAAGAAAGAGTTGTATTTTTTTCAGCATAAATGATACAATTTTAGGACTTCTCTTGTTCACTTTTTGTATGGTGTGGGAAAATATTTAGGATGGAACCTGGGAATGAGACTTGAACCTTTATTCCTCTGGTATAGGCATTCTTCTCCACTTTGAAGACAGCCTGTTGAGCGACCTGTACTTTGTGAACCCTCAGTGGCTCTGTTCCATGCTGGCCAGTGTAGTCACAGTCCAGGAGAAGAACCCCTTTCAGAAGAACGGTAAGGCGGAATGGAATAGAATTTCAGATTATGTAGAAATGGTTGTTGTACACAATTTCTACAACTCACAGTGTATCCCGCTTTCTCTCACCCTCATTCCCGTAGGCTTCATGCACATGGAAGCATTGAAGCAGATCTTCCACAAGACCAGCGCCTGCAACGACTTCTCCTTGCTCACAGAGTTTCTCACACTCATGCAGAAGTTTGAAGTGGTCCTGGTCCTGGACGACCGGCGTCTCCTCATTCCCTCTCTTTTGCCAACGGAGGAGCGAGACTCCTGTGTCATATTTCCAAATTCCCTCTCCCTCGAAGAGTCGTTTTCAACCCTCGAAAAATCAATTTCAGTCCTCGATTATGACAGCAAGCAAACTTACGCCCCGATATACCAACTCCCTCACACACTTTTCGCGCAATACTACTTCCTACCGTTTGTTCCAAACGGCTTCTTTCCTCGGCTCGTTGCACGGATCATTAGCACGGAGATTATCGAAAGCCTGCGGAAATCGCTCTGCACCAGTCCCCTGCAGGCACATCACATGCTCAACATGGCCCACTGGGAGTGCTGGAGAAGTGGCATCTCCCTTATTTGGAACCACTTGGAAATCTTCCGGATCGGTCCGCTGACCTGTCCCCTTCCGGGTGCAGAGAGCATCAAGATTCAGTCCAGAGGTGAGTGGTTCGACGTTCGGACGGTGAAAGGAGTTGAGATCAAAGTCGCAGTCTTGCCCGAGGAATACATCACCAGCTGTAGCATGGTGCGGAACCCCGAGGGAATGCAAGAAATACCAGAAAAGGGAAGATGCCTCGCCACCTGGATGCTGCAGCAAGCCACGGACATTGTCAGTTCTGTGTTCGACGATTGGTATGAAGCTTTCGCTCACAAACGTGGCTTTGAGCTGACCACGGTCCGTGTCGCCAACCCCTGTCCAGAATGCCTCAAAGTGGCTCTAGCTTCCCAAGTGGAAGCCTCCACACCCCCAGCGTTGCGACGGTTCTCCTTCTCGCTGAGTAACCTCCTCTCCCGGAACAAGCCCGAACACACCTTAAAGGTCTTCCACATGTTCTCTAGTACATACTGCACCCTCGTCCTCAGTGAGGGCAAGGAGCTGGAGTGCCCTAACCATGGCAAGATGGAAATGGCCGACGTTGCACCAGCTCTGGTGAGCTAAAAACCTCTACCCTCGTTTATATACTAATTGCTAAGGGTGAGAGGTGTGTATAAAGTATGTGTAAGTACACCCCTAGCTCAAATGTTCATGTAATAGCTAGTATGGGTTTCCTGACTGTCAGCTTATTAATTTCACCAAACACAAATTTACGCCATCGAAATAGCAGTGTACCCTCGTGAATATCCAAACTGGTCAGCAGACTTCATGTAGTGTACAACTGATATATAGTTAAGTAACTACATATAATTATTCCACATCAAAATTTTGATGAAACTCTATAGCGTGGATAGGAATTTCCCCAACCATGGAATTTTTACCCCATACCCGCTATATGGTACATTATAAATACTACATTTTTATTGATAATTTGACATTGACAGGTGATGCAAACTGAGTTAGTGAAGCAGTCTAGAATGTCCTACTTAGGCTTAGTACGTAGCAACTCGCATGTATGACACATTTTTTCCCTGCTCCCCAGGTCTTCAATGACTTTGCTCCCTCCATGCTGTTCCTGGACCCCAGCGCTGTGGTCACACGCCAGACACTCGGTGATGGAGGCTTTGGGACTGTCTACGCTGGCACCATAAACAGAGGAGTGAGTGAGAATTGTCTGTGTCTTGCACAGCACATGTGGCCCTGGGCAGCATCAATGGCTATAGGCATATTTGAGACCAGCGCTGACAAATTTCTCAGTCTCTACTTTTGCTATCATATAAAAAACAAGGGGAGTGGAGACAGGGGAAGCCAGCTGCCATTTGTTGCACCATTTCTAGATGGGCCTAATGGGCTTTAATTAGAGCATACTAGCATCACTGCATGCAGCTTTTTCAAAAGCCATGGTAGCATTGCTCAATACATACTCCCACACCCTAGGGCAAACCAGAGAGTGTCGCAGTGAAAGCGTTTCGCTCTCAGGCCGGCTTCATGGAGCAAGATCCACGGGAGGCAGCCGAGGCCACCGCCTGGGATTTATACCAGAATGCTAACTTGGAGGCGCGGATGATGTACCAGCTGGACCACCCACACGTGCTGGCGCTGGTGGGACTCGCCTTCCGGCCGATCCGTCTACTCCTGGAGCTGGCACCGCTCGGAGACCTTAAGAGCTGTGTGAAGAAATTTCAGCGAGCAAAGATCCGTCTTAGTAGGAGGACGCTCAAAGCAACCATGATTCAGGTATATATACTAGAGTAGCTGGGAGCATGTGTAACGCACGTACTCTATTATGCAGATACCTCTGTACTCTGGTTAAATTCCACACTAGTTAGTTATCAGCATCAGGGAAATAAGTGGTAGCAAGAGAAATACAGACAAGGAGTGAAAAGCATGTATGTGTGTGTGTCTTGCAAATAGGGGGAGGGGGTTGTGGCAAAGCGACGATTTCTAATTCATTTTATATCACATACTTTGCCGACAGATAGCAGAGGCGTTAGACTACCTACACTCTACGAAGATCGTGTTCCGGGACCTGAAACCAGGTAACGTCCTGGTCTGGAAGTTCCCCCTTCCCGACACCCAGTGGAACTGCGACTGTGATTCCACGGTCTACGTCAAGCTCGCCGACTACGGCATCTCGAAGCGGGTGTCCCCACAAGGCCTCCGCGGCCGGCAGGGCACACCCGCCTACTCCCCTCCGGAGGTGATGCTTCGTGGGGACCAAGAGGCGTACTCCACCAAGCTAGACGTGTACTCCTTTGGGATGCTCATGTACTACCTGTTCTCGTTCCTGAACCCATTCGAGAACGACCCCCGGCCCATCACGGCGCTACTGGAGGAAGGCAAGCGGCCAGAGCTACAACCAAAGGTGTGTCAGTGAGGTTATGACAGTGATAAATACATAAGTCCATTTCTGTCAGTTTGGCTGCAAGTCTGAGGTCATATCAAGCTGGTTACAAGTAGCTAAATGTGACAGCATAGTCCATGGGCAGGTGTGACTCATTGTAGCTCATTGTTGTGATAGCCCTTCCTAAATACTTAGCATCAGCAATATTAAATCTGGGACTTTCTGCTAAATTGACAGCTTCATGGAACTCTGAAACCTGCTATTCCTGACATGGCACATGTCTCAACCTCTGCCCATTTCTTCCTGCAGTATCGCCCCACTTCCCTCCAGATGTTTGAGCTGATGTGCTGGTGTTGGAGCGAAAAGCCCCACCACCGACCAAACTTTCCAGAAATCTTGCAAGTGCTCAGAACAGATACTTTCACCCGACTCCTTGTGGCCACACCCACCTCCAAAGATGAGAAGGACATCACAGCTGCTTGCCTTAGGACGACAATGGCACCTGTTAGAAGACGTTCAACCACTACCTCAAACTTTCATGGCAGAACGAACATGATGTCTTTAGTGAACGACGTTTCATTACCATATTTCAGTACAGTGAGCCCGTTGTCATGCAGTTCCTTGACAGAAGAGATGTGTGTCGAAGTCTGGTACGGAATGGAGGATGGCTCACTGGGTGTGGTTCAGTACCAGCACAGTGGAACTCTGATAGAGGTAATTCATGAACTGTGTATGTGGCAGTCTTGGGTAGAAAACAAACGTTATTCCTTTGCGTTTTTTTAATTATGTCACTGTACTCAAAGCACTGTATCAGAGTCTCTGAACTTCTGTTAAGGGTGGGCTCATACATGCCGTATAGTAGCCTCAATATTTGAGGCTGCTACGCGGCATGCTATGAGCTCCACCCTTAATTGAAGTTCAGAGTTACAGCGCTTTGAATTCAGTGACGCGATTGAAATACACGATGGAACTTTCTACCCAGGACTGACATGTGTGTGTAGATTCCTTTACTATCACTCTCTTTTCTTTTGTTAACACAGCAAATCGAACAGCCATCAAGACACTACGTCACAAGTGTGTGCATGGCCTGTGAGAATGTGTGGGTGGGGATGGTCAAAGCAGGAATAAAGGTATACGATCCTGCCTCAAAACAGCCCATTGCCTTATGGGGAGAAGTTGAGAAACAGCAGATCTATCTACTGCTACGCGTCGAAGAGTCTTGTTCAGTACTGGCCCTCGCACGTAAGGGAATGTATGTTTTCTCTTCATCCTTTTCCCAAGATGAATCCACTTCATTGAGCTCCTTGGTCCTCATTCCAACCCACTCCTTCCCGTCCCCTCCTGGGGTCAATATCAATGAAGGAGTCGTGATTCCGCCAAGTGCAAACATGGACTCGGGTGAAGTCTGGGTCTGCTCACAGAGTGGGCTTGGTTTCCGGATACTCCACCCCAAAACATTCCGCCTTAAGGAAGAAGTGTTTTATCCTGACAGCAGTGTTAGCCAAGGCCGAAAGATACGACACATGGTCTCCGTGGTCGTCAAGGGGCGGAGTATGCTGATCTTTGCTGATCGGAACTGGATACAGAAATGGGACGTGGAGACTAGAGAGCAGAGGGAAGAGTGGAACTGCTACGAAGCCTGCAAAAATATCTATGGAGACCATGGTGAGTTTTTTGACATGGCTGAATGCATAATATACCATTGCCTATAGTTCTTGCCGTTAGATTACGGCTTAACTGTAGGTAAAAATGCTCAGTGACGGCATTTACGCTCTGTATTGCAGTTTAGGCTCTTCCTTTGCATTGCCTGCTTCCTGTGGGTGTGGCACCCCTTGCACTGCCTGCTTCCTGTGGGTGTGGCTCCCCTCGCACTGCCTGCTTCCTGTGGGTGTGGCACCACTTGCACTGCCTGCTTCCTGTGGGTGTGACACCCTTGCACCGCCCGCTTCTAATGGGAGGGACAAGGGGAGAGCCTGAATTAGTCTAGCAGGTGTGACTAGTTAATCCTAGCCTCATCTTGCACCATCAGCCACATAGCTGGTATCTAAGTGGGATATAATTATCAACCTTTCATTCTGCTATCTCCATCCCTCCAGCACGAAGCAGCCGTATAACCTCCCTTCTAGCCACCAAAGACCTAGTGTATGTTGGCACGGGAGGTGGAGTAATAGTGGTTTTGAACATTGTCTCCATGGAGGTTTCCTCACTGCTGCATGGCTACGACATGGCAGTGCGCTGTCTGCTCTTTGTTAGTCCAGGCCAGCAAGTGAGACCGTTTATGAGAATGTTCTCCAGAAAGGACGCTGCTACAACCAGCGTTGGTGCCAGATCGCCGAAACTCAGTGCAGCAAGCATATCCTCCACTGTTAGTAACGGTGCAAGGCTCAGCACGTCTAGTCTGACCAGTAATCCCAGCATTGATGACGCTACAGTGGAAGACTCTAGAAGCATTCTTTTTAGCTTTGGCAAGGGATACCGAGGGGTCGTGGGGAATTCCCCTAATCATCCATCGGCGTTTAATCTACCCAGTGAGAATGCATCATCTAGCTGTTACTCCAGTACCAACATCCCTTCTCTGCGGCTGGCCAAGCCGCTTCACTCCATTGGCCACTTGTTGCTATGGTCAACAGGAAGCGATTCTCAGAGAACCACTTCCCAGGATTCGTTCGCCAGCTTAAGTGAGATGGAAGAGAGTTAACATTTTTACTTCTGTGGAATGGTGTTATAGATTTGCTGTGCAACTCATGTTTCAGTTTTTTTCCCTTCACTTTTGTTAATTTTGTACTCAATTTGTTTTCAGCTTATGTGTGCTCTTGCAACCAATCACTTTTTAACAATCTATAAATATGCTAGTTTTCCAGTTTCTATAATGAGTAACAGTGGAATGGCAATAGTAGATTATAATAAGTAAACATGCATTTTCTAACATCAAACATTGAGAATAGGAATGTGACTCTACAAGCTGGTTCCAATCTTTCCAGGCTCTCCCTTAATTACACAATTTCTGGTACAGGAACTGATTGATGGGGCTCAGCCTCAAGTTGCAGTACAAGTGTTCACAGACCACTACAAATAGTCTGTACATGTGTGATGTTAATGTGGTTATTAGTAGTACTGCATGACATTGTACATGTAATATTATTGCTAGCTATAAAAGTGTTTTTGCCTGCTCTAAGTCGTTCTGCGACACCAGTATTTCCTGTACCACCAGTCTTAGGTCATCACTCTGTGTGTGCGTATGTGCATTCATAATATTATGTGTCAGTGTGTGAATAATGAATGCTGGAATACCTTCATCAATGACATAAGCTATACTCACCAAGGTTTCACTTCTGGCAAGCAACTCCTTTTCGCCTTTTACATCCACTGCACTGACTGGGTAGCTGTGATACCTATAATTAGAGCATAAATAAACGATTACTGCATGAATGATGCAAGATCTAATCCAAGGCTGACCTTCCAGAGCATCTGTTAGCCAGCGTCCTCAAGAAATGGTGAGATTTCCTATAAAAATAGAGATAAATGTACTTACAATGAATTAGCGCTACATGCCAAGTCTAGCCATGCACCCTGCAGTATCATCATGATGTGCCCTGCAGCGCTGCAGCGCCGTGAATGCACGCATGCGCGATAAACAGCGCGGTTTTTAATTTCAGGTGCTTTATTGTTTGCGCCTTTATTTTTAGAGCGGGTCAAGCCTTCACCATTCATTGGCCAGATTTGAATTTTCTGCGCGGGAGACTTGCAGGGATAAAAAGCCCGAAAGCAGGCTGCAATTATAGTTTTGCGGTAGAGCTGATGAGTGCTGGAATGCTGTTCTTCATCTTGATGGCTGTATTGAACGTAAGTTTTCCAATTTGTTGCCACGTATCTTTGTAGGTGCTGAGCCTTTGTTTTAGCCTAGTTTGTGTCATGCAGAATTGCAGATATTAAAGCTTTGTACATGTACAAATATGTTTAACAGTGCATATACTTTGATTTCAAATACTCCCTCTTGTGCACTGTCTATACTGTCTGCATTCATGGTTGAACACTTAGCCTGCTAGAAGCTTTACCTATAGCTACATTGTTTAAACTGCCATTGCTTCTCTTCTCTCCCTCCAGTCACTGCAAGAGTTCCTACAGCCATCACCCAGCCAGGCAACCAAGCAGCAGCAAGCACAGCTCATCTACTTTCCTTCAAGAACAGCCAACACTGAAGGTTACCATAAGGCATGCATATTCAAATTGTAGCATACTGTACAATACTGCATGTGCATGAGCGATAGGTGGAATTACGTTGGACAGCTGCATGTCCATAAAATTGTAAGTACTAAACATTGCGCGAGGGTAATTATTCTGCTTGCATGTACATGTGCATGTTAGTGGTTCTGCATGCATGAGTACATAAAAATGAGTAGTCATGCATGCTAATGTTGCGGGGGTCTACAATTATTGTAAGTGGAACTACTTATAATGTCATACTGTGTATCCGTTAAAACAGTTATTGTCATGCATGTGGTATATGATCACCTGGCACCAAACCTAATATCACGTGATAATATGATAATAGTTATTGACTTTATACCACCACTTAAGTTTACTCCAATCCCTCCTCTCTTTCGCGGACTCTAACCCCAGATCCTCCCTTACTGGTTCATTGCACGTTTTGGAAGAGCAGCCACTAGATGTGGCAACATTTTGTTTGCGGACAGTTTACATTACACACATGGTACATGATTAGCTCATGCCAAATCTAACATCACGTGATCAACCACGTCAACATTTCATTTGCGGACAGTTTACATTACACACACGTGGTATATGATCAGCTGGTGGCAAACTTAACATCATGTGATCAACCACTCAATACGGCGACTTGTTGTTTGCGGACAGTTTGCATGCGGTATATGATCAGCTGGCGCCCAATCTAACAGGCCAGTTTACATTACACACGTGTACATGATGATCACGTGATCAACAATTAGATATGGTTTTGCGGACAGTTTACATTACACACGTGGTACACGATCAGCTGGTGCCAAACTTAACATATCATGTGTTCAACCACTAGATATGGCGACATTTTGTTTGCGGACAGTTTACATTACACACGTGGTACACGATCAACTGGCGCCAAACTTAACATATCACGTGATCAACCACTAGATACGGTGATATTTCGTTTGCGGACAGTTTATTTTTTTTTGCGGATATTCAAGTCCCATGCACATCACATACTTACCATGATCGCTAGTAATGTATAATTGTAAACTGGTATCCAGGAGCTGGCTGGTTTGTATAGTTAGCTACTAATAATAATAACTGTATGTGCAATAACCTTGGTGAGAGGTTACAGTGTATGTACCAATATATATATGCTTCTGTAATCTTTTCTGTGGTATCATGTATTGCACTGCAATGGCCAGAGTGAATTCAGTTTGGATGTTCTTAACATTCAATTTGATTCATATTATTCATAACGGAGGTACAACGTGACCTCTGTTATCATAGATTGCTAATATTAGTATGATTCTAGCTATGTGCTTCGATTTCGAAAGAGGACTGATGGTCGAACGACATCGCGGGATGCTTCTAATGGTGAGCTCATGCATGAGCTCCTACTGATAGTGCATGCCATTATTCAAGCCTCTGAATTATTACTTGTTTGCTTGTATTATTCCTTTGTGTCTGTGTGTTTATGTAGTTTGTGTGCGCCTTTGTGTCTGTTTGCATTTATATGTTCATGCATGTGAGCTTCATAATGAGCACAATGTCGACCTCAATAAAGAGCTTCTTAGTATCAAATAGCCAACTAAGCATTCATCTAGTTAGATCACATATCAAGCATTCACTAGTACGGAATGGCCAAGAATTCAGTTTGGATGTTCTTAACATTCAATTTGATTCATATTATTCATAACGGAGGTACAACGTGACCTCTGTTATCATAGATTGCTAATATTAGTATGATTCTAGCTATGTGCTTCGATTTCGAAAGAGGACTGATGGTCGAACGACATCGCGGGATGCTTCTAATGGTGAGCTCATGCATGAGCTCCTACTGATAGTGCATGCCATTATTCAAGCCTCTGAATTATTACTTGTTTGCTTGTATTATTCGTGTTTGTGTATGTATGTTTGTGTGAGCCTTTGTGTCTGTGTTTATGTATGTTTGTGTGAGCCTTCACAATCAGCAAAATGCATGTCGTACCTTGAATAAAAGAGCCTTCTTAGTATCAACATAGCCAACTGAGCATTCATCTAGTTAGCATCAGCATATCTGATCAAGCATTCAACTAGTCAGTGCCGACAGCTGGAGACTGCTCAACCACCACACACATCGTTTCTATAAAATTATTATATTGTTGTAGTACTGATCCTTGTGTATGTATACTTATTTTGTTCTTTTTCTTGCTCATCTACAGACAGCTAGGCTTGTTACCTTGGTCTCATGCTTCAAGCTACAGGTTAAGACTGCGATATATTTAAGCTTGGTCCTCAGCCTATGTTGTGACAGTTTCAAGCTTGTTTCAAGCTTGGTAAGTGTTGCGACATGTTTCAAGCTTGGTGCTGAGCTCGAGTCTACTGTTGCGATACGATATGCTTGGTGTTGATACATCTTGTCAGCTTGGCACTAGTTAATTAACTTGTGGTAACGATATGCTTGCTACATCTTGTGAGCTTGGCACTAGCTAACTTGTGGTAATGATATGCTTGGTGTTGGTACATCCTGTAAGCTTGGCATTAGCTAACTAACTTGCTAAGATACTGATACGCTGGGATATGCATGATGCTGGTATGTCTTCTTGGTTCTCTTCTTGTAAACTTGGCTATCACTTTTCAGGTATATTGCGTTAAAACAGCAATGGGACTTAGCCAGTCTTGGTAAAGATACATGTGCACGAGGTATTTATACATGTACCTTTCTCAAATATAGTATGGTGTAGTACATAATATTTATGATCATAATATTATATTGACTTCAGGTATGCGTGTAGTGCAGTACATTACTTACTGCAGGTCTTGGTATGGTATGGTACGTATGTGGTACACGAGTGTATTGACTAAAGGTATTTACTGGTATATGTGGTGACTAAGTTCATACTGTTGTGTGAATAGTTTAGCAAACATCCGAAAACCTTGATCACGTGTAGCTAGCCGAAATCGTATAAAAAGCGGCCAGTTATTCTTTTTTGCTGCGCATAAACAAGAGGGAGGGAGCAGCTGCATACCCTGTGTTTGGAGCATAGATAAGCTAGCAGTCTGTGTTCCAAGCAATGGTATATTTAGGTATGGATAAAGGACTCTTATAAACGGGAATGCAGCTGTTCTGGCAATAGGGAAAAGCGCCCCAACATTCGCATGTGTTGGGTTCTATTGCTGTGGCTGCCTCAGTAGTACCTCCGAGTGGTGCATAAGTGTATTGACTAAAGGTATTTACTGGTATATCTGGTAACTGATATTTATGATCATATACTGACTTCAGGTATGCGTGTAGTGCAGCACATTACTTACTTCAGGTCTTGGTATGGTATGGTACATATGTGGTACACAAGTGTATTGACTAAAGGTATTTACTGGTATATGTGGTGACTAAGTTCATACTGTTGTGTTGTAAATAGTTTAGCAAACATCCGAAAACCTTGATCACGTGTAGCTAGCCGAAATCGTATAAAAAGCGGCCAGTTTTTCTTTTTTGCTGCGCATAAACAAGAGGGAGGGAGCAGCTGCATACCCTGTGTTTGGAGCATAGATAAGCTAGCAGTCTGTGTTCCAAGCAATGGTATATTTAGGTATGGATAAAGGTCTCTTATAAACGGGAATGCAGCTGTTCTGGCAATAGGGAAAAGCGCCCCAACATTCGCATATGTTGGGTTCTATTGCTGTGGGTGGTGGGCTGCCTCAGCAGTACCTCCGCGTGGTGCAGCCTGGGTTACAACCTGGCCTCCGTTTGGATACCTTGTTGTAAGCGAAAACTGCTGTGAAACATTATCCCACCCAAAAACATACCAGGTCTTTGTGTGTGCAATATAAATAACTTGTAAGCAGGTACACGCAGTGCATTGTATACCCTTGTTTCCAGTCCTCCCATGCACTGTGTGTGCTACATAATGCCCACTCGCATTATATAACACATGGAGCTGGGAGACCTAAAAGCAAGGCTAGGCCTTGTACAGTGCTTGCTCCCATTTTTAGGGGACGGGAGGAAGCTCACACGATCTAAATTGTGCCTACATTGAAACCCTAGCAAGAAAGTAGTCTTACACGACTTACTCGCTTGAACAATGGAAGGCTACTGTATTGATTCTCCATGAATCTCCAAAACAGCGTCTGAGAATGGGTAGCTGGTTGAGCAAAAACTCATGTGTGTGGTCCTGGCATAGGAAAAGCATACAGTATGGACAGTTAGAGAAGTAGGCTAAATGATAGCCTATATTTGTATTAGAGGTGTGTGTGTGTGCCATGTCTATTGTAATGCACTTACTAAATGAAACACCACTGTAGCTACTAGCTAGCTCTAATTACTGAACACTCTATCATGATCCAAGTTTATAAACCTACATGTATTATTGCTCAAGCTCAGAGCCAAAAGACAACTGGAGCAAATACTGCCACTGTGTATACTATATGCAGAACCATTCCTAGACTGATTTTGCTAAATATTTTGTTGTGTAGATAATTAGAGTGACAGAATGAGGGTACAGTTATGCTATTCACTAAACTGCTACATACTGCAGTTCCATCCGTTACTAGATAGATTCCAGTTGCTTCTGACCGTAGAGAGACCTGTGGAATGGGAATTTTGAATGCTAGCATGACTGCAGTAATATATCACTTATATATGCCGGGATACATAATTATATGAACTGAGCTAGTGGGCAACTTCACTTCTTACCACTCATACCCAAATCCTAGCCTTGACCTCCCCTAGTAGACTACCTAAGTCAGTGTACCTTGAGAGCATCCAGCAGGCAGCTGCAGCCCCCAGCCTTCACCGACTCCAGCCACTGGGCTGCCTCCAGGCAGTCTTTCTCACTCACGCCGGATAGCTTCTCCCGCCATTGCGTGACAGTGGAGGCATATGCAACAATGTTGAAGCTAAAGAAAAGAGAAAGCAAGAGAAGAACTAGCAGGTATGGAGTCTCAGGTATAAGCTACAACACTTCTCTGTGACAATAAATCCATGCATCCAAGTCAAATAATTACCTTTCCATTTTTGGTGGTTTCCACTCCAGCAGGTATGTCAGACCGTTCTTTAGTTCTTGGATGTAAGAGGTCATGGAGCTGGAGACATCAAGGAGGAACAGAACCTGGTCAGGGAGGAATGGGAATCAAACATGGTGCACCATTGGAGTATCAGCAGTTTGTTTTGTGGTTCATGAATTGTGGAACTACGTACCTTTTTTTCTGTAATGGTCCCAAAGTACTTGTGATGATCTGTGAAAATATTACAGCAAAGAGTAATTCATACATGCAAATTTAATTCAGGATAGACCTGCCACGATGTAATGGAGGATAAAAGTACTGTAAGCAAAGGAAATTGCAAGCAAATAAGCATGTCCTATGTTTCATATAAAAAACTTTATCAAAGCATTAGTGTGTGCATATTCTCTTGTATTTTCCATTTAGTATATACCTACTTTTACCCCCCAATGGATAAAGAATTGTACCTTCCAGGAGCCATTTCAGTCTGGAATTGTATCTGTCAATGGTGGTTTGCAGCCTCTGTGCATAGCCCTTGAGTCCTTGGTGACTGATACACAGTTCTGCAATGTCTCCCTAGACAAATACTATTCACTCAAAGTTCGTGTACACATCAGTATACCACATTACATTACACTAAACCCACTTGATGATTTATGTGCTTGTATACTGTCTTGCGGTTGCTATTGCCCACAGAGAGCCTTTCAAATCTCAGACCCAGCATCTCCAGACTATACTTGGAAAGCCACTATGAGGGAGAGGGGGGGAGGGGGGAAGTGACAGCAGACATCAAACTAACGGTATGTATACACATAATATTGTGGTGCACATGTACGCTTACTGCTTTAGAAGATATGTGTTCCTCTTTGCTTGGTATGAGCGGCTTATGTTTGGGCCTTGAACGGGGAGAGACTTCTAATATATCCCATGCTATTCCTGTACATACAGAAGGAAAGGCAGCTGAAAATTACTTATGAGCTTGTATCCATTTATGGCTATGGCTAAACCTTTTTGTATGCCTTTGTCCAGGTAGAACATCTCTGTCTTCATGTGTTTCCTCACAGTGACTCTTGCCTTCTTCTTCCCCAGATCCACCACGAAGTCAATCTGGCTCAGCCTCTGGGAGCGGGTATTCTGCAGGAGGAGGAGTTGGAGTCAGTCAAGCACTTCAAGGCAGAGAACTGAATGACTGGGCTGATAGTCCTTGAATAAGAAGAACAGCATTAGGCCTAGCTATAGATAATACATTCCTACAGTGTCCACTCACAGGCATAAAAGGAACTTTCTTCCGTTTTTATTCACACCATCATCACAAATCATATTTTTGTATGGAATTGCCAACATTATAATGCGTTTGATCAACTTACCAATCTCGCCAAAGAGGCGGTGTTCTGTCTCGGATGGACAGGAGGGGGTGCTGTCGCTATGATCGTAGGAGACAAAGGATCCTCTTTAGCAGGTTTCATGTGCTGGAGGGGGAGTATAGAGCATAGCTCAAGGAATAGGTACACCATGAAGAACATTGCAGCCTTGTTCTCAGACGCTCCCCATGCATGTCTTGCTATTATCCAGTGCCACCCATGCATGTAACGTGAACATGAAGTGGAAGGCCTGGGAATGAGCTCAATACATCGTAGGGTGAAGACCAATCACACATGCAAGGCAATCAGTATTACATCATAAGTATAACTCACCCTTTTGCAGAACTTTCTGTAGTTCTCGAGGATGCTACCAGACGTCTGAAAGTAAAACTGTGCCTCCACTGCCTCCTCTAGAAGAGCAGTGATGTCATCACCTTCAACGAAACCTTTGGAGGGACCTTGAGCTGAGATTAGAAGATGGGAGAATATTTGCTAGCACTTATCACGATACACTGAACGTTCATGAATCACCTAGCCTTATTTTGTACTCTGTGCATATACATTATCCAGCTAGCTACATCATAGCTGGTCATGGAGCACTACTTACCCCCAGCCTCACCAGACACTACAAAGTGGTGGAACCTCCCTCCTCCAGCTTCTGCAACTCTCTTCAACCCCTCCCCCACTTCTTCCTGTCCCCCGTACCTCCCCCCGTCCCTCCCTGGGATGACCTCGCTCCCCATGAGGGAGTGGATGTCGTAAAACACCACATGGACCGTCACTCTCCTACCAGACACCTGTTGCTCGAGGTAGCTGCATAGGATACCCTAGGGAAAAGGAAGGTTTAGCGTTTGAGTCCCAAAAGCTGTACATCTAGTTATTCCCTCTAAAGTTTCATGCGTGAGTTCTTACCACATCCTGATCTGGCATGGTGCACATTATAAGGTAGATGCCAGTGGTCTCCGCTAGAGGTGGAGTGGTATGTGAAATGCTATTTACTACACGTCCAAAGAATGATACAACCCACTGATGCTGGGTGCTCTTACATGTATATTTACATATTCAGATCACAATATGGAATTCTGTGATTACATATAAAAAACTTTGTCTTCTAAGTGGAATGTGAAACTGACTTCAATTAATTAATACAGTTAATTGGTAGTATCCATAGGCATGACTGGTAATCTACTATATTGTTATATGCACACTAGCTGTACACTCTGACTCACTCTCCCCCTGGTTCTGAAAGACCGTGTCACCCTCAAAGATGCACCTCAGTCCTGAGAGGATATTACAGCTGCCACCAGGTCTCAGCTCAAGCACCCACCTGGAAGGAATTTATTTGCAGATGTACATCACTACTTGAACACGTGCATACAGCAACCCTTAGAGTCAGTTTAATTCTCACACTCACAGGTGGAGTCGAAAGGCTATGCCAGGAGCCCCCCAATTGATGCCTTTGTAAGCCAATGGGGAAATGTATGTGGCATACCAGAGTATAGGAAATGTCTGTAGCAATCAATCGCTCACAGTGAGCGATTGATGAGCGATTGATTGCTAGAGACATTTCCTATACTCTGACACTACAAACAGATTCTATACAGACATACTTCCAAGCTGTTGCCAGACTCTGCCCACTGGTCTCAGCCATTCCGTGTGTCCACAGAGAGCATCCGCCCCCCAACCTGAGCAGACCAAAGGCACTGGTGCGAGATAGCTGCTCAGTTAGGAGTGCTTTCAAATGGCACTGTATGGGCAGGAGACCGACTTGGATTGGGTAGGAGCAGTCCACTGCGACAACCACCCTGTGTGTGTGTGTGTGTGTGTGTGTATGTTTGTATGTATGTGTGTGTGTGTGCATGCATGTATATATTAACATGGGAGTGGAGGAGATTACTGCCGTATAATGAGCTTATTCAAGGGAGAAATTTATAACAAATGACCTTATATCTACCCTGAGATTTTTTCATGGTACAGCTACTCATGGCTTTAAGCCACAAATAATATCTCGCGCATACTGACTGAACTGCAAAATTGGCGAAAATATCCATAATCTCGCTATATGGTATGACCTCACAGACCTCTCTTCTGCGATGACTCCAAATGGTACCCGACTGCCACTCAGCAGCCACTGCAGCCTTCTCTGCAATCCCGTTCCCATGAACTCATTCAGCTTTTCCTGGAATCAAGACAAGATAATATTTATCCTGCACCAGTCAGAAGTCCTATTCCGGTACCTGATACTGCTCCAGCATGGGAACGTCCACATGGAGATATTTGTAACTCCCGTCATGCCAGGGGAAGAGAGGCATCACCTGCATTACACAGGATACAGCAACTAACATGGAATCAAACTTGTGGAATGGAATAGAGGAAGAAAATAGGCTGGAACAGGGGATAGACTTACCTCATAAACCTCAGACACAACCTTCTTGTCAACAATAGGGACGTATCCTTTCAACTGATGATAGGCATTGGGGGCCAGCACTCGATAGAGGTTCAGACCACGGGCTGTACGAGACAGGGGAGAGCGAAGTAACTCACAGCAGAAGGATGCACTTTTATGAAATGTCAGTCGAGAGCCCTATTGGTGGATCTCAGTGGGGTTATGGAAAAATCACCACTTTTCATCACCCCATGGGATTGAGACTTCATGTATGCAAACACGACTGGGAATGAGACATGAGTACCTGCCAGGCCATGCTGGCACAGCCACTGCCGTGAGTCACAGAGGGTGGCATCGTTCTTGAATGGAGAGGAGGAGGGAGGGGGGCCACTATCCTCAGGCCAAGCCATGTTCACCGATATCTGTGAGCAAGAAAGAAGATCAGCGAACCCAATCAGAACGTGGAACAAAATAGGATAATCAATAACCTCCTGTAGCTCCTGGATCAGTGGCTGGGTGAGGTTGCCCGACTTGAGGCTGTCCAGTTTTGAGAGAGTTCTCTTTACCCTACGCAAGCAAATGAAACATGTACATGTGCACGTATAGCAGGAGCCTCATGAAACATGTACATGTGCACGTATAGCAGGAGCCTCATGAAACATGTACATGTGCACGTATAGCAGGAGCCTCATGAAACATGTACATGTGCACGTATAGCAGGAGCCTCATGAAACATGTACATGTGCACGTATAGCAGGAGCCTCATGAAACATGTACATGTGCACGTATAGCAGGAGCCTCATGAAACATGTACATGTGCACGTATAGCAGGAGCCTCATGAAACATGTACATGTGCACGTATAGCAGGAGCCTCATGAAACATGTACATGTGCACGTATATGCAGGAGCCTCATGAAACATGTACATGTGCACGTATAGCAGGAGCCTCATGAAACATGTACATGTGCACGTATAGCAGGAGCCTCATGAAACATGTACATGTGCACGTATATGCAGGAGCCTCATGAAACATGTACATGTGCACGTATAGCAGGAGCCTCATGAAACATGTACATGTGCACGTATAGCAGGAGCCTCATGAAACATGTACATGTGCACGTATAGCAGGAGCCTCATGAAACATGTACATGTGCACGTATAGCAGGAGCCTCATGAAACATGTACATGTGCACGTATAGCAGGAGCCTCATGAAACATGTACACACGTATAGCAGGAGCCTCATGAAACATGTACATGTGCACGTATGCAGGAGCCTAAGAACACTACAGGAAGAACATTGCGAACACTACAGGAAGAACATTGCATACTGCCATACAGGCTGATACAGCTAAAAATGGCCAGTGGCTGAACCCACAACTACCTCAGAAGAGTACCTTCACTAAATTAATTGCCTGGCAACAAAATGGTATGGCTGAAATAATATTGGAAATTCTACACAACATCGTATACCTCTCAATCTCTTTCTGTATTCTGGTGATGTCCGTGTCTTCTAGAGGCTCACACTACACATGTGTATACAGACAATGACTCAGTGATTTGAAGCAAGTGAAATACTATATATAGCATGCACCTTTTGGTCTTCATTTGAAGGCAGAGAGAACTGGTGATAGTGGCCTCCAGTCTGGTCGGCTAGTTGCTTCAGAAATGACTTCAGGCAAAGAGAGGGGAGGAGGCGAACTTGATCAAGTGACTCAGTTTGACCCATGACGTACAGTACCCACTCACAGTGGTATCTTCCTCACAGTTGAAGGCCACCAGGTGGAGCCGCGGAGAAGAGCGACCACTCAGCGTGTCCACCGCATAGTCCAGCACGACAGAGGCTCTCTGGTCAGGCCTAGGAGATCATATATACACAGTTGATTTCAGCAATAAGACTTGCTAGAGTTGCATTAAGAGTGCTAATTTGTGGTCCTGTTCATTAAATGTGTAAAAGTGGTCCTACAAATAGAGAAATTTAGCAGCTGGAGAACATGTGTCTTCAATAAGCACACATGCATCTGTTCATGAAAATTTCTCAAATTAGATGAGAGTGTTGATGATATTTGTCCAAATAGACTTTTGTAAGCAGAACATGACTCTTACATGAAAAAAGAATACGACCTGTAATTTCCCATTACATCACAATGGTAAAAGCTAGTGCATGTAGCCACTTAATTACCTTGTGGCTAGGACAATGCAGATTGTGTCAATATTCTTTAGTCTCAAGGCCATTTTCAGAGCGCCAAGTAAATTGCAGGTGCCAGAGCCCTTCAAAGAGGATAGCCAATCACATGCCAGCTGAGTGCTCCTAATGGAGGGAAGCTTACAGATAACACCATCACGTTCTCTTAGCCTCGTCCCCAGACTCTCTTCTTGTAAGTTTTAGGGAGGACCTGGGGATGAGACCAACGATCTCTTCCACTGCTCCTTAGACATTGCTTATATACAATCGTTCTACCTCTCTTTCTCAGCTGCCACCGTCAGTGGGTGACAGACTTCAGAGCCAAACTTCACCAGATAGAGGACTTTCTTTTCTGACAGCTCTTCGCACACCAGTGCCTTTAGGGCACGGCTGAGCTCCATAAAAGTGTCCACACCATTACACAATCTGTTGGACAAGATCACTTAACAATGCGTTGAGGTTCGTTTTTATCATTCTCAACTACAAAGTTCCTTTCTAGAACCAGTGCATGAAAGAACAACTGCTGAGCGGCGACTCAAGTTGTAGAGTACAACACGCAAAGACCAGATTCATAACTAAGACTGCACCATGCACTGACTTACGTAAGCCCATCCATCCCCTCTTTGATTGGTTACGAGCTAGCTTGAGATTTGATAATGGCATGTGCAAGTTAAAGAGTTGCCTTTGAGTGGATGTACCTGTCTGAGGCCTCCACTAGAAGGGCCACTCTGGAGCGGCTGAGGTGCCCAAAGTGGAGCCGACTCTCGGAAGAGAGCCAATGGATGCGCTCCTGGTAGACTGTGAGTAGCGTCTCAAGCTGCTGGTACCTCTGGGAGAGAATGTCCGCGTCCATGTTAACCACAGGTTTTGAATGACTGTACATGTGTGTGTGTGTGTGTGTGTGTGTGTGCACGAGTGTGTGTGTGTGTGTATGTGTGTGTGTGTGTGCGTGAGTGTGTGTGTGTGTGTGCATGTATAAATGTATGATGGTGGGATGCGTGCATGTATGTTGTGTTGTGCTATATTATATCTATGGTTGCGTGTGTGTGTGCATGTAATGGTGCTAATGCTGTGCAGAGGTAGCTATAAAATTCCAGTCACCTCAGAAATGACTTGCATGGCGCTGTTGTAGTAGTGTCGAGTAAAGAGGGGGGATCAGCGGGAGGTGGAAACTCCTCAAGAATTGGTTTTCTGAGGGGGAGAGCACCAACAATAGTCTCACTATCTTGGAGGGTTCAGGACAAGGAAGATGAAGGCAAAGGGCTTACTCCGGCTGGGCGCATTCCTTGGCAATGTCCTCGAGCGTGAGCCGGAGGGACGAGGGGGAGTAGAGAGCACACCAGTCTTCCTCGTCTGCTAGGGGATCCGGATACGGGAGATCGGAGATGCTAGGAGCAGTCATCTCCTCTTGGTTTGCTGCTTTGTTACGTTACTAAGTGTGCTTTCAGCCCCACCCACTTTTAAACCTCTCAAATATTAACCCCTTCGAGACTCGCACGTGGAAACACCAACTTAGGATAGACTTAGGAAGATGGCTAGTTACAGACTCTGCAGACTCGCATCACCTTCCCACAGGCTCAGAAATATCATCATCCAGCATAGAAGAGTCATACATGACCCTCCATACGTGCGTCGGGCGGTAAGTATAGCTGTCCAAAGGAGATCTCGCATTGGGTTTGCAGCTGTTGCTGGAGCGTGGAATAAGTACATGCACGGGACACTTTCAGATGCGGGTCTACCCGTTGTGTTGGCGAGGCACTGCTCTCTTTTTTCTTCAAACGATACAGTCTTTGCACTGTCTTCAGGCCACGGCAAATGTGGTATGTTTGAGTATCGCACACATTGGGACTAGCTGCATGGAAGCGTAGATACTATAAACCCTACGGTTTATAATATCTATGGTGAAGGTATGCCCACTCGATGCTTGTGCAAATATTGTGGTGCTACAGCTACATGCATGCACTGATTCTGTATCAGCTTTTCTCCCCAGGGGTCGCAGTTGTTCGTGCATCAGGTCCCCACGCATTGCAGGTACGTCCTTGCTATCATTCCAAGGACAGCAGCAGGGAATTGTTTATGCTTGTAGCGGGTTATGATGGAACAGCAAGAATGTGGACGTAGTAGATTCAAGGTCTGGGTTTGAATGTGGTGTGGGTCGGTAGCAAGTTCATAAATTATATTATTCTGTTTCTATAGTGAGCCAGGTCTATACAGTTTTTTATTAGGGGGGTGGGGGGCATTCGTCACCTTTGAAAATTTCTTGCCCTCTCCCCCCAGAGATTTTAAAGTCCCAAATTTAATACAGTTTGTTCCATGCTGAGATCCTTATGAAATTTATGCTAACCATAAAAATAAGCAAAAATATAGTTGTGATTTTTACCTCCTAGATTGCCCCAGATTGCAATCTCAGGGGACCTACAATCCAAAGTTTTTCTAGGGGTATACCCTTTCTCATGAAATTTTCTTATAGAAACCCTGCAATGTATAAATTTCAAGCTCATTTCAGTCTTTACTCTAAACTTGCTCATGCATCCAGGCACTGATGAAAATCACAAGACTGAAGACACCCCCAAAACCCAGACATGCCTTGCTCAGGAAGCTAACGGACCCCCAGTCTGGTGACACCGTAGACCACGGTCTCATCCTCTGGTTCCCAGGTACACGTACCACTGTCATGAATTTCAGAATTGCTACCACTATAACAGCGAGAGCCTACAACAAGCTAGCCCTCCTGTTCCACGGTTAATTCTTTAGACATTCTCTTGGTAGCTCATGCCGCAAAGATAGTCCTCCTCAGGACATACTAACTTCTTCATTGAGGATTAAAGAAGCTCTACGTCATTATACGCTAGTGTTGGCACGCTTCTCAAACAACCTGTGATACTATTTAAACTTTTTTTTTTAGCTCCCGACAGCTTCACTGGAGAGGATTCGGTGGAGTTCCAGATCCACGGCGGTCCCTCAGTGGTCCTGGCTCTGCTGAACGCTCTGGCCAAGATTCCAGGCTGCAGGCATGCTGAACCAGGAGACTTCACTAAAAGGTACCCTCAAAATCAATTTGTTATTAAATTTTGTTGGATAACATTTTCCTCCCCCTCTCCTCTCACTTTAGGGCGTTCTTTAACAACAAACTGGATCTGACTGGCGTGGAAGGGTTGGCTGATCTTATCCACGCAGAGACTGAAGCTCAGAGGAAGCAAGCTCTTCGCCAAATGGAGGCCAGTTGCTAGCTTTTACTCCTCCTCCTTTCAACTCTCTTCCTTGTCTCCTCCCATCCCCTACCCCCCTACCCTAGCTACCCCTCTCTCCTGTGATGTTAGAGGAGCACGGGACTAGACACAAGGGAGTACTGCAGCTGCTAACCCACTCTGTCCTCACCTGCAGGGAGACTTGGGCAGACTGTATGAACAGTGGAGTAAGGCTCTGTTGCGGGTCAGTTTCTTTTTATTACGTATCACTTAAAGCACAATTTTTGAGTGTAGCTTTTGAGAACCACAGACCAAGTTTTCTCTGCTCACTTGATTGCAGTGTGTGGCCCATGTGGAGGCTACCATTGATTTCGGAGAGGATGAAAACATTGAAGAAGGCTTGGTGGACCAAGGTAGCATAATGTCACATGATTATCATGCTTGTATCACATGATGACCCGATGTATGCCCCTCAGTGCGAGATGAGGTTGAAGTGTTGCTAAGAGACATCACTGATCATCTTAACGACGGCCGGAGAGGGGAGAGGCTTCGCAGTGGAGTGCATGTGGCCATTGTTGGTGCCCCCAATGCAGGGAAGAGTAGCCTCCTGAATATCATGTGTAAGTTACGTGTGAACCAATAAGCCCAGAGCTCATATTTAGGAAAGTAATGTAGGAGAAGCTTTTTTATTCTCTTAGTGCCGTTACTGTACGGTACATCTAATGGTCACTCCACTGAGCAATATTTTGGGCTGGCTATCAGTAGGATTCGGTCGAACCTGGGATCCAGTATGTTCCCTGTACCATACCACTCCTGTTGGATTGACAGCTGCAGTTGTGCTCTAATAGAAGCTTTTCATTCTCATACTGCCGTCCCTGTACTGTTGGTTAGAGGGTTGCTCCACTGGTAAATTAATACGTTGGGTCAGGGATCCAGTCAGTGAGCAGCCCAGTGATACTGTATGTATACTATTCTTACTAAATTGATAGCTGAAATTGCTTTGTAATAAGAGAAGCCTTTCCTTTCCTCATTATGCCAAACGGTACATGGCATGCACAGCTACATTACGCATTGTCAAGCTACCGGTTGCTGTACTTCTGTTTCTCACAGGCCAGCGTCCTGCGGCAATAGTGTCTTCTTATGCAGGAACTACAAGAGATGTGTTGGAATCAGCTTTGGATATCTTTGGATATCCTATTGTTCTCAGGTACACAGACACACTTTCCAGCTCAAGCTTTGGATTGTGTGTCACACACGGTATTTGATTTACATCAGTGATACAGCAGGACTGAGAATTGCAGACGACCCGGTTGAGCAAGAGGGCGTGAGGAGGGCACTGAAAAGGTATAGATTCCACTATGCGTAAACTTCGGGTCTACTGATTGATCACCTCATTCATTCCTTTAGACCCTGTGGAAGAGTCTCTTTAAATTATTAGGAGTAATGACTTTCATTATACACCTTCTCTTGGTACAGGGCAGAGACTGCCGACTTAAAGATCTTGATTGCAGACTGCTCTTTGCATACAGAACTGCTGCAAACACTCGGTGATTCAAACCTCCTGCTTTCAGACCTTGCAAGGAAGCTGCTGGGGCTCGACACAACAGAAAAGTAAGTCTCTAGCTACTCGTTCCCAGTCCTCGTGTGTGTTTCGCTTTTAAATGTGCATGGGGGTGAGCTTAAACTACCTCTACATTAGGTGATATGTTTGTAGTCTTTATAGCACTGTTTCTTTCTCATTTAATTCAGTGATGAGACTTGGATGGCACAAGCCTTAGAGGCCTTTACTCCTGAAGACACTATTGTTGTGCTCAACAAGACAGACCTCCTACCAGCAGGCCTTGATGGAAGCAGCTTCAGCAGCAGCGTTGAGGTTAGTGTGAGGCTACCTACAGTGTACTGAGGTTCAGCACTGATCATATTGCATACAAGGCATCAACCGAGCTGCAACCCATGGCTGACTTACATTGTGACATCACTGTATGTGGAACTGCATGCTATTGCTACTTGCAGGGTGTTCCCGCCTGCTGGATTTCCTGCAAGAGCAACGCTGGGATTGGGTCATTTATGGAGGCCCTGAAGAGACAGCTTGAACAGCTGTAAGCTCAATCATGCCACTTATATTAATGTACCTTCAGGTTTTAGTAGCTAGTGAGGCGTCTGTGTAGTCAGTGGGTGCCTTGAAATTACTGAATTAACAGAGCTATTTCATTCTGTAGCTGTGGCAACCCGCTGGCAGGCAACCCTAGCCTGACCCAAGCCAGGCACAGACAACACCTCAGCAATTGCTCTACGTGTTTGGACAACTTCTTAGGTATGACAGTAATTGTAGACAGTCTAAACATCTAAGTACAGAACTCTTGTTCAGGGAACTAGCATTTTAAGGTGTTTACATCGTAATCCTTTAGAGCTGTTCTTAACTGTCTTTAATCACATGTATTCGTAAAAATGCCAAGGGTTTAAAGATAATTTCTGGCTGGACTATATATTGGGAAATACTATATAGCATGACATTGCACATGTACAGTACTGTAATGACAAGTCTACAATGCCCCCATTCAGCCTCCTCCAATTCTGCTAGGATTGGATTGAGAACTGTTTATTACTTCTGCAGATCTGGGAACTGGAGAGGACTTTCATCTGGATATGGCTGCCGAGGAACTGAGAGCGGCCATCAGGCAGCTCGGCAGAGTCACCGGTAAAGTGGGCGTGGAGGAGATACTGGACGTGGTCTTCAGGGACTTTTGCATAGGAAAGTGAATCAATTTCATGAATAAAATAATTAATTTTGTACGCACAGTAAAAAGCATTGCCATGCAATATTTCACAATCAGTGCTTGGAAATAGCTTCTTCATAAAGTACTGCTCCCCGTCTTGAGTTTCCTCCCTCGAAACGTCTTGAGGGATTTGCTTCGGCATCGCTTGTTGCTGAACCAGTTCGAAACCTGTTCCATGGTGATCCCACCCTGGGTAGCGAGTGCCCTCTTCTCTTGGTCTGTGGGGTAGGGATGGTCCAGGTGGCACTCAAACCACTGATTCATGATCTTGGTGGCCTTGGGACAGAGATTTCTCCGATGCCTCCCAGTGTTGCGGATGTAGTGGGCCCTCAGGCTAAGAATCGTCTGTGCAACCTCTTGCTTCAGCGTGAAACGAAGGTCATCGTATCTGTAGCTGACCTGAGTCTCGAGAAGCACCTTCTTCAGTTGTGCCTCCATATTCAGCTCATCTGCCATGATCAGGGGTGTTGTTTCATCGTGGTAGAGGATCTCGTTTATGAATGTTGCTTCCCTCTGTGAGATTTCCGCCTGCTTGTAGACATAGAAATCCTTTAGTTCTGTCACTTTCTGTACGTAGGGTGAGGCTGGCTGTTGTCGATCCGTGGCGACATCCTTCTCCCAAACGTCGGCAAGAAATCGATCCAGCTCTTCCTCTGTTTGTGGTTCATTGGTGGAGAGACCAGGTGGAACAACCACCTATATAGAGAAAGCATAGGTGTACTATAAGAATATGCAATGAGAGGTCTGGAGGGTCAGGATTATCTCTTTGATTTAATATATCCAGAACTTTAAAAAAATTAATGTCGTGATTATGAGTAACAGTATTATTACAACTAACCTTGGGCCTCCTATGCGGCTTTTGCTTGAACAGCAGGCTCCGCAGTGAGGCCACCCAGGTCGAACTTCGGGTCTGTGGCGGGCAAAGCCGGCCAGTAGGAGTCAATGAAATGCCCGGACTGAAATACCCGCTGTCGCCGGAGGTGCTCGCATTTCCTGCGGCGAGAGGGGAGGTAGTGGACGTGGCAGTCGTCTCAGCAGGTTGCTGTGGGTCTGTCTCTTGTGAGTTCTCTAAAATGCAGTGACTATCCTGAGATCGTCGGCGCAAATTATAGCCCCTTCTCTTTGGGAGAGTCATATCCTCACGGGTGATCAAGATCGGTACGAGCAGTTTTACTGTATAGCTAGTACTATGCGCGTAATTGCATGTGGGTGGGGCTGCATGGTTGCAACGCTGCTGCGTATGTTTGACGTCATAACATGCAGTGCGCGTACGCGCTACGCGTCTTGCAGCGCTAACGGTATTCGCAGTAATAAACAAAATGGTTACACACACACTATACTATTACACACCATATAAATGCACACTGGGAAGCAAATCTCCATGAGTAGAGTTGACAAATATATAAGAGATCAGTGCCAGACCTGGAATGGAATGGGAAACAATGATGGATTAGGTCTAGAACACATCCCTTACCCTTGCTAGTACAGTGTGCTTTATACTGCTCGGATTGACATATAATAATCCATAGATATTTTATCGAAAACAGTCTTATAGTTACCACTAGTGCACGTCACAAGCATGGTATGGAGGTTTAAATGTATTGTAGTAGTGACGCACCGATAATCAGACTGCCTATCGGAAAATTGGTATCGGTTAATTTGACTGATATAGCTTTGCCGTTAGTTATTACACATACATAGTGCGTAAAGTAAATTCAATTCCCTGTAATGTCATTCTACTCTTCCCCCCCCCCCCCTAATCAACGATTCTCTCCTGCTCAATATCAGTATTGGCTATAAATATCAGCCAATGCCAGTCTTCTGTGTAATATCGGTTTTACCTAAAAAAAACAAAAACAGTCCATGCCCTGATACTGTATACATGTAAGAAGAACGCTCTAGCCGCTGCCATGCCATACCTTAATGGTACTATCCACAGAGCCGGAGAACAGCCTGCCCCGGGAGAGAACCAGGCAGGTGACGCTGCTCTCGTGTCTCACGAGCGTCTGCACGCACGTCATGTGCTCCATGTTCCATACCTGTAGGAACACAGTAGTGGACGATGGTTGAGCACTGCACACCGTTGTTGACACATCAGCAGAGCATTTGAATGCCACTCAACAGAGCTGTTGCCACGGCGAGATGCCAACAAAACTGACAATGACTGCCAGCTGTGCTGATAGTACTTAAAGCATAGTTAGAGATATTTGTATATAGTGCTGAATAGCACTTAGGATTTTCCCTACAGTTCTTGTGTCTGTACACACCCCATCAAGCTACTGGACAGGTGATCAGACCTTAGCCTCGTTCCCAGGCCTACGCCACAGCTTAGGACACTTGCGGTACGAAAAGACCTTCCTTCTTCGTCATGGGGGAACAGCTTGGAAACAAGGCTAATTCAACCTCATACTTTTATTAACCCAGGCTCCCATGCATATTATATTGAAGATATTGAGAGATTTTCCCCCACTGCAAGATAAAATCTGTGTGTTCTTTCTTTCCCTCCTCCCTGGCCTCCGCTCCTTTCCCCCCACCGTCCCCACCATCTCACCCTGAGTGTCTTGTCATAGCAAGCACTGAAGAGTCTGGTCTGGCCCGGAGCCTCGATCACTTGCAGAGAGTAGACGATGCCCACGTGACCGGTTAGCTCTCCCACCTGCTCCATAGTCTGAACATCCCACACCTGTGAGGGGGCAGGAACAGAAGGGAGGTCGGGATCGAGGTTATTGTACTCAAGCAGCTGCAAATATTTTCACAGCTACCCCTCCCCCACACGCACACACACACACACACACACACACACACACACATGCATACACACATGCACACACACACACACACACACGCACGACCCCTCTCACATTGATCTTGTTCTCGTAGGTGCCGCAGATGATGTGCTGGTTGGTGACGGCCAGAGAGTAGACACTGCCTCCTCCATGGCACTGCAGCACGTGGACACAAGCCAGGTTGTCCAGGTTCCAGACCTGGGAAAGAAGAAGTCATGTAGTTTCGTGCCCAGACCGTCTGGGAATGAGACTACACGGTGAGTGGAGGGTCTGCTACCTTAACAGCTTGGTATGACCCAGAGTAGAGGTGCTGGTCGGAGGTGACCAGTGCCCGCACCCAGTGGTTCTGAGTCGGTAACTCCTGGACCAATTTCTTGATGTCTGTGTCCCAGACCTGTGTGTGTGTGTGTATGTGTATGTGTGTGTGTGTGCGTGTCAAGGTCAGGGTGCGTGTAAACAACTCTAATAGGAGTCAACACACAGAAGCCATTCTGGTACCACTCATAGACATACCTTGATGCTTTTAAGCGATCCACTGTACAGCCTGTTCCCATTGGTGGTGAGGGTGCAGACAGGATTGTCATGAGCAGGCATGGTTGCCACCACCTCACACGTCTCCAAGTCCCAGAGCTTGATGCTGTGGTCCACAGAACCACTCCACAGGGATTTCTCCCTATAGGTCATGTGATAGTCATGAGAACATCATGTGATATCTATGCTAGGAAGTCATGTAACTATTTAGTGTCACATGACCATGCTGTCAAGTCATATGACTTGCATATGTTTCATGTGATAGGTCATAAGAACATCATGTGATATTTATGTTAGGAAGTCATGTAACTATTTAGTGTCACATGACCATGCTGTCAAGTCATGACGTCATGTGACTTGCATATGTTTCATAGCTCACCCTAGGGCAGCCAGTGCAAGAACAATACCATCGTGTCCTGCAAGTGTGTTGAGGCATTTGAAGCTTGCAGTGTCCCACACCTATTTCAGAGAAATACCACATCTTTAGCAGTCACCAATGGAACAGATCCGAGAAGGTTAACTTGCCTTTATGGTGTTATCGGAGGAGGCACTAAAGAGCATATCTCCAGCGATGCAGAGAGCCCACACAGGACCCTGGGACAGGAGGAGAATGTGAAGCACCCTGCATTTACAGACACCATAAATTCTGCAACTCACCGAGTGCCCAACAAATGTTCCCTTGCACTTGAACAAGTGCTGGGAGTCCATTGCTGCAGGGAGAAGGGAAGGAATCGGTCATGTGGACACTACTACCCTCAGTCCCTAACCAGTAACCAGCCTCAATACCAGACCAGCTACCAGACTCGGTACCAGCCCAGCAACTACACTCAGTACCATACCAGCTACCAGACTTGGTACCAGACCAGCTACTAGCCTTGGTACCAACCCAGTATGGTCTGACACTGGGACCTAAGCACACATATTCAGTTCCACACTCACTTCCGGCCACTCCCAGTTGCCCTTGCACATGCTGTAGTTCATTCTGTGAGGAGGAGCGGAGGCAATAATTAGATACCTTGAGGTATACACGCAACTGTACGAAGCCTGATACATTTCTTAAAATGACCATAGCTCAGCTAATATTCGGTATCTTAGAGTACACAGAAAGTACACATGTACATGTATGTATAGTGTTACCATGACGAAGCTGACTCCGTGACGTGCATCCACCACTTCTCTCTGAATCTTGGACTGACGGTCCTCTAGTTGTTCTATGAATGTATGTGTGTGTGTGTGTGCATAAACCCGATATCTATAATTACACACTCATAATGAAATCACGTAATAATCAAACTCATCACGTGACAAGTCATGTGACCACAGCAGCCCTGCCAACTCACGTAGCTTCCCCATTGAGGTGCTCTCCAACTGCTCCACTTTCTCCGAGAGGCTGGCCAGCATGGAGCGCAGGAACACGATCTCCTCGTCCTTCCTCTTCACCTCCTCCTGCAGCTCCATGATATGCTCATCCGTGCGGTTCAGGAAGCCCTAGAAGAGAGGACGGGGGCGGCAGCCAGGGCAATTAGTCTGTTTTTAAATGTTTGAAGGGACATTTGAAACCCATTGCAGGTGGATTGTGTTCGTAATTAGGAGATCAGGACAGTATTTTTTGAGTGCTCACTTCCACAAAATGCCATAGGCCTGTTTGCAGGTTACAGCTGCTAGTTAGCTAGTACAGCTACATGTACATAACCGTCTCAGGTCATGGTAACAACCTTTGGCAGTCTTAGACTTTCACCTGATTACATCTTTATCAATGGTTTTCTAGCCTTGTCACATGTCTGAGGATGAGGCTGAGCTTCAGGGCCAAATCACTATACAGCTGCAATTTATACTGACCGACCTTTAGTCCTTCAAACTTGCATAGTTCTAAATGTTGCGCCATTTCCTCACGGGTGCCTTCAAACAGACAGCTGGATGGGTACGATGACAGTCATGTGATTATCATGTGATAATCACATGAACAGCTAAGTCTTACTTGTATCTGAAGTGGGGACATCTGACATGCTGACAGGTCTTCAAGTGTTCAGCTAGCTCCTGTAAAAGCAAGACAGCAAGTGAAGGATATTGGAAGAAAGACAGTGTGTTCCCATTCTCAAGCTCCACTCCCCAGCCTTGCCACTCCTTAGCTTTGCGAGAAAATAACCCTGGGAAGTGGAGCCTGGGAACAAGGCTAAGGCTCTTACCTTTTTGAGCACGACAGGACACTTGGAGCTGTTGGGACACCGGACTGGGGCATACTCACATTCCTTCTCATGTTCTCTGAGCAAATTAAGAAAGCAGAAGTTTAAGGAGTCAGTACTAGTGTCAGATTCAGGACAGAGATGAGAGTTTTCCACTCCCGAAATGTCTGGGGAGAGCCTAGAGACAAGCTGCAGCTAAGGTGGCTGGGGTTTGGCAGACTAGTACCAGCTGGTCTGGCAGGCTAGTACCAGCTGAAGTGGCTAGGGTCTGGCAGGCTAGTATCGGCTACATGTAGCTGAGGTGGGAGGTTCCACTCACCCTCTGCAGCCAAGTTTAATTATCATTGAACATCCTGGAGGGAGTGTGTGTGTGTGTGTGTGTGTGTGTGGATAGTCAGATACTGCACAGAAGTGATGCTAAGAGAGGAGTGGTACCTGTCGGATCAACTTCATACTCTCCCGGACAGTCCTGCACTGGTTTGCAGCCGTAGCGACAGTGGACCAGAAGCTCACCAACCTGGTCTGCAATCTAAGGAGGAGTGAGCGTCAGGTGGAAGTAATGATGCATCGGCTGCTTCGTTAATTACTACAATGTACTTCAGGAAAAATACAAAGGGGTGAAATATTCATGAGGCTAGTTATGGTACATTACTGTTAATAGTGTAAAGGGGCCGATAAAAACTCTCATACATTCATGTACATTTGTAGGTTATTACAAATATTTTCCCTTTGGCATAGGTCTTTCCTAATGCACTTTGTGCGCACCACACTTGCACATGCACACCACACTCACTGCACATGAACACCACACTCACTGCACATGCACACCACACTCACTGCACATGCACACCACACTCACTGCACATGCACACCACACTCACTGCTAGGTTCTTGACAACCATTGACAGGGCATTGTTGTCAATTGGGCACAGTTCTGAGGGAGGGAAGGAGGGGGAGGGAGGGAGGACAGAAGATGCCAAGTGAGATAAGCAGTGTTGTTGCAAGACGAAGCACATATGTCTCCTGTACCTGTTCTCCCAGAGAGCAGACAAGGGTGACAGAACGAGTGCTGTAGGGAGATAGGAAAGTTAGGGCCATTTAAGGGTGAATAATGCTATGGAGTGGAGGCTAGCTAGCAACATGCGAAAAAAAGCTGGGAGTGGAGACTGGGAACGAGGCTAGAGGCTAGCTTCATTCGCAGGCCACTCAGCCCCAGCTTTTATTTAAGAAACTTTCTTCATACTGGGTGACAAAAACTTGGGCAGGGAGCCCCAAGGAGAAGGCTAAAGGAAACACTAGGTCAAGTAAAAAAAAAAGCCTGTAAGAGTTTGGAGTGAAGGTGAAGGCCTGTGAAGAAGGTTGGCAGTCTAGCCTCATTCCCAGGCCACACCCCTCCCCACGATATAACACGATAGTTCACGATTTCTGGTAAATTACTTGCATACGCAAACAGTGGATACTAGGTCACTCTTTTGTGGGGAGGGGTGTGGCCTGGGAACGAGGCTAGTTAGCAGTCTAATGAGTGCTCCAGGACTAAACTGATCACTAAAGTAGTTTGGCTGAGCTCATGAGCTCCAAGTTTAGTCTAGCTCCCTGATGCCATTCCCACGCACACACCACTGGCTTTGGGTGATGATCACACAAACATGATGTAATGGCCCCCAGGCTTACCCCACAAGTGGCAATATAGGGGTCTCTGAAGACGCCCCTGCACAGCGGACATAGCAGAGTCTCGTTCTTGGCATTTTCTGCCAGAACAATGATCTCCTGGAGGACAAGAACGGCAGACATAAACACACATCCATTATGACATCAGAAATGGCTCATAGCTTCAGGAACCCAGGCATACTGCCATGACTAGACCTTTATCGGTTATGATGTAATGGGGGGCAAAAGTGCTGGCCGGAAGCACGTGAAATTACAAGGAAACAAGCATGTTCTTATGTTTTCATGTAAGAAAACTACACAAAAACACAGTATTTTCTCCATTTAGTGCCTACTTTTACCCCCCAATGGATAAAGCAGTCACACACCTTGAAGTCTTCCTCGTGGCTAATGGCAGGTGAGACGATGGAACGAGTGGATGCACTTGACATCTGGTGTAGGAAGTTGGTTGGAGTCTAAGAGAAGAAGAAAGCACGGAAGAAAGAAGAGAGAAGTAGGGTGGGAAGACGAGAGAAGGAGAGAGGAGTGGTTGAGACTGAGTGGGCTTCATGGAGACTCCAGGAACTGACATTGGAGCGGTCGCCATAGGCAGCTGAGAAGTGGTCAGAGGTGAAGCTGACACGAGAGATGCTGGAGGTGTTGGAGTGCGTTCTACGGTGGCCTCGGTACAGTGAGTCTAGCAGGAGAAGAAATGGTTAGTACCTGTCCTTAGATTTAATGACTACTCATGGAACCCTTGTTACCAGGCCTGATCTGGAGGTCTGGGTATGAGGTTAGATGTCATAACCTCATTCCCAGGCCTCCATTCCCAGATCTGGAGACATGAGTATATACGAGGTTAGAGGTAATGATATTGATCATGCAATGTATGACTTGACTCGTGACCGAAAGAATCAAAGGATCAAGGGACATTTTGGGGTTGATCAAACGATCAAGCCGGCTGTTAGAGACGTCACATCAAGTGGCTGTAAGATGACTGCTGTTGGATGGCACTATAACCCCACACCATTGTGATCGCAGTCGTAATTTGGGTCACTTACTGTACAAATAACACATTTTTTTGGTTAGAGTGTTACCTGAGGTGGAGGAGATGGAGCTCCTCCCCGATCTCGGGGACCGGAACCCTTTCTTGTCAGAGTGGCCCCCTTTACCCTGTAGGGCAATATACAGACTGTATCAAGTGATATGCCACTGGCTTGTAGTGGACATAATTCATACATGTACGTGCATGCATGATCGACATCACTTGGATATTAGTCTCGTCCCCAGACCCTCCAACAATTCCCCCCGATTTTTTCTGCGCGTGTTTGGAGGGTCTGGGGACGAGACTACTTTGATATCACATAATTTACTTAAATTATACACAGTTCAGTTGTCTCTACGAGTCTTACGTTGCTGATTGCAAGGGTGTGCTGACTGTAAGGGCTAGGCTCCTCTTTATGAAACATCCTTTCTTCGAGGAGATCTCCAACACCAACGTGCCAAACTCTTGATCTTGGCAGTCAGACAAATCTAACAATGGACACACCCATGATCATCACGGTGACGTCAGAAAATGTCATTACATCATCATTACCTAAATCAGGAATGCCATGTGCGGCGGTTTTCCAGGACTTGTCAAAAGAAAGAACCTTTTTTCGCCCTGATTTAGATTTCTTTGCCCCGATGTTCACTTCGAAGGAACTGAGAAACCACTAACGTATTGTGTCGTGGTTTAGTTATTGTCATCTCGCCCTAAAAGCTGGAGTAAAGTACTGAAAGAAGAAAGTTTCCGCCCCCTGTGGCTACGTGTCAAAGCAGTTTTACAGCTGGCATTGAACTTTGTTTATATTGAGCAGAAGAAGAAGTCAGATACGAAATTGAAGGATTTTGCGCGGTCAAACGGCGTCAGCCCTGCCACTGAGACAACCTACAGTCAAATCAGCTCACAACACTAACAGTTAGCTAACTGTACTGTTGAATACGTTAGAACATCCATGGTTAGAATCACGTGTATTGTTTCAAGAAACAACAAAATGACCTCCAAGATAGACCTGTCACTTGACGAACTTGTGCAGCTGAAGAAAACGAAAAAGGGCTTTTATCAGCAGAAAATTGGCCAGCAACAAGGGACGAAAAAGTTTGGTCAACAGCAAGGAGCAAGAAAGTTTCAAAAGTTTGGTCAGCAGCAAGGGTTTGGGAAATTCCAGAAATTTGGCCAGCAGCAAGGGACTGGAAAGTTTCAGAAGCTCGGTCAGCAGCAAGGGACCGGGAAATTCAACCAGCAGCAAGGGTCTGGAAAGTTTCAAGGAACTGGGGTGTTTCAGAGAGTTGGACAACAGCAGCAGCAACCCCAAGGTGAAAAAAGCGTTTCAGATCTCAGGGACATACTAGCCAAGAAGCAAAAGACAACCGTCACCGACCTGAGAGCAAAGCTGAAGCCTAAAGCGTTGACTACATCCAAAGGAAAACCCGCTCCACCAATCCGCAGTCCAATATCAAAAGCAAGAGGTGGCGGACCTCCCCCCCGTACACGCCCCCAACTCAGGACCCGCTCGCCTCCCTTCGTGGTACCTGCCTCCAAGCGAAGAAGGGATCCCTCTCCATCCAAGCCAATAGCTCGAAGGTACCGAGACCCTCCCATCAATCTACCCTCGTATTCAGAGACAAAGAAGATTACCATTACTGTCCCGGGACTAAACAGGCCCATTTCCGAGGTGAGAGTTGGAATCTTCTGCAGAAGTTCTCAAACGGGAAAGAGGGCGTGGTTCCCTCCCTCGTTCGCATTTAGTCAGATTACCACTGCATGCCACGGTTGGGTTTGGAATATAGCCTCATGTCTTTCAGTGCGTCTCTGTGTGTGGAACGGGATGGCATTTGGAATCTGTAAGATGTTTATTACCTGTTAGGTGCGTATCGATATATGAATGGTTTCGGAAAGTGTCAGGTAAGTCTCATTACGTATATGTACTGTGTAGAAGCAACTAGGTGTGTGTTGCCTGTATGTGTACTCTTTGGGTACTTGTAGTAATTATGTGACTGGTTTTGCAGCTTGTTTTGATCTTTGGTGATCATCATGCCATATCCTCCTGTGAGCTATGAACTGTGTGTACACACTAGGTCCTTTGAGCCTCTCATGTGACTGAATTAAGAAACTTTTACTTCCTCCATACCCCTTGTGAACTTGCAAAGACAATGCCAATTCTGATCTTACACCCAACTTATGCCAATTCTTTCGACTTATACCAAGTCTCTCCGACTTACACCAAGCCTCTCCAGATCTCTTCGACTTTTCAAGTCTCTCCGACTTACACCAATTCTCTCCAACTTACACCAAATCTCTTCAACTTATATCCAACTTACACCAAGTCTCTCCGACTTATACCAAGTCTCTCCGAATCTCTTTGACTTATACCAGTTCTTTCCTACTTACAACAAGTCTCTCTGAATCTCTTTGACTTATACCAGTTCTTTCCTACTTACACCAAGTCTCTCCGAATCTCTTTGACTTATACCAGTTCTTTCCTAAGTCTCTCCTACTTATACCGAGTCTCTCCGACTTACACCAATTCTCTCCGACACCAAGTCTCTCCGACTTACACCAATTCTCTCCGACACCAAGTCTCTCCGAGTCTCTTCGACTTATGCCAGTTCTTTCCAACTTATACTAAGTCTCTCCGAGTCTCTTCGACTTATACCAGTTCTTTCCAACTTACACCAAGTCTCTCCTACTCAGAATATAATTCCATATATAACGTACTTCCAGTGCTTAACCCGACTCCTTATCTCCTCCACATACAATGACAGAACTGACAATCAAGATTTAGGAATCTTCATGTGTTAAATTTAAATCAACTTTCCTTCCAACCTGTTTCATACGATTACATGGCCACGGAGCCTCACCCAAACCACTTGCTTTTGCTCAACTCCTTTATTGACCGTCATACCTTGCTACGTTTCAAAAGACTGACTTCTTCACTGACTGCCTTCTCCAAGCTCCTTTTCAGTCTCTTGCATCTGTTAATCTTCACAAAACCTGTGTGCTTAACTTACCTTTTGACCATGCCTTAAACCACCCTGCTACATTTTAGAAGACTACCTTCTTCCTACTTAGTCTCTTGCGTTCACAGACTTATATTCGAAACTTACTAAAATGTGAAACTAGAACAATGTCCCTTGATAACCTTCAAGATCCACCTTTCTACTAAATTTTAATTTCTCCTCAGTTTTGTTCATCCTTCATGAACGTAATTGATACTCCCCTCTTGAGCCTTCATCATCATATCTTGAGATACACCAATAAAAGTTTTGCCAATCTCTGATGTTTACCTTCCCAACCATCAATACTTCGCTTATTGTTACCCCATCACAATATTATTTTTTTACTCTTGGTTTCGGACTTCAAGTATCGGAAACCTCTGATTGACTTTATCTTTCATATCCTTTTCTCAATGTTTCAACTTTCCAATTCATATTGTGAAGCATAGTCACTTCATTGTAATCAATTCATCCCGTCAAAACGTGAGGTCTTAGGCACTGATTTTGCTATTTAGCGTTTGTTTCTTTTTAGTAGTTGTTATTGTAACATCCTCGTTCCAGTCCATCTTTGGAATGAGACCCACCACTGGATTTTATGTTTTGTGGAGTGTGTAGTTTAGCTAGCAGGCCCAGACATATTCAGTTTCACCACAATATCCGACTGTGAAGTACGCATAGCAACGATTAATTTCTCGCTGCACACAGCTTGCTGTTTAACCAGCTAGAGATGGGGTCGGAATGTAGTTATTATTTAGTTGTCTCCATTAAAGTTGTGTGCTTGGTTCAGACGTCAAACTCCAGAAGTTTGCTGCAAGTGTAACAGATTCATTTGGTCATGAAGTTTTGAGTTTCACATAAAATTTGGCTTGATTTAGATTTATTGTGCTGCACTGAAAAAGTAAATTGATCCACAAGAGTAAGTCCATTTGTAGTACTTAGCGGTTGTAGCTGGCGTGAGAAACCATTCCCCCTCTTCCCCCCCCCCCCAAGCCCTACAACCCTAGCACCTACCGTCGCGAGGAGCGCCTGGCCGCAGCCATCACCCGCAGCAAGGAGGCACGGCAGGATAGCTACATGAGGGGGAGGGAGGAGTTCTTGGCTTCCGCCATCACCGCCGCCCTGGGGGTCACCTCTCCCACTGCGCCGGAGAGGGAGAGAGGGAGTGTAGGAGGGTACCCACGGGTGAGTGCTGGTGTGTCCTCTAATGAGTAGATAAGTATGGTTTGTTCTGTAATACCAAGATTGTGTGTGTGTGTGTATGTGTGCATGCATGTGTGTGTATTTGTGTGTGTGCACGCCTATGGATTTTGTGCCAGACGAAGTGTCAATCATATCAGGAGTGCGTGAGCCACCAAAGGCAGCGGCTCATGCACTCCTGATCATATATAGTACATACACGCTCACACACATACACTCACACCACAGCTGCGAGCCTACAGCCGCTCTCCCTCTCCTCCTACACTGGACCTCAGCTACGAGACTCAGTTTACCGCCCCCGCCATCCCCCGGTCCACCTCCCTGGGTGGGGCAAGGCCCAAGGGCCTCACCACCATGACCACCATGAGCATCTCCAACCTCAGTGACACCGTCTCCAAGAACGACGTCGCTGTAAGTGCCAGTATACTGTGTTTGTTACTCCAGTAAGTAAGTATTGATCTTAAGGTGGCTATTATCACAATATAGCGAATTGTAAAAATCAAAAGTATGCAGTTTAAACATGTTACAGTATGTCTTACCTTTTGCAGTGCCTGCGTTTTCTGCGTATTACACTACAGCATCGCAAAAACTGTTTTTCAAAGACACAAATCAAATCTGCTATATGCCTAATCTGCTAGTTTTGTCACCTCAAATGATAGTCACGTTAGGGTAGTTTCTTTAGCATGATGTGATTATGGTGGTGCCTTAGAGACTTAGAGTAGTTGCTGGATTTCAGTCTGCAGCTGCTCTGTGTCAGCACATGCTAGTAGGTTACATCACCCACTCTTTCCTTCCCGTAGGAGCTATGCAGTGCTGTGGGTCCCCTGGAAGCCATCCACATGATAGCCCCAGGGGTGGCTGACGTTATCTTCAAGTACAAGGACGATGCCCTGGAGGCCTTCAAGAAGTACAACCAGCGCAACCTGGACGGACAGCCCATGATCTGCCGCCTGCAGGCAGCCTCCCGTGCTAGGATGGCCTCTAGCAGCTACGGAGGAAGGTGGGGGTTAGGCTGTGTACATTGTACCTTGACCTCTATTTAGTCTTAATTGTACTTTGACCTCTTCTCTGACTAGGGGCTTTGATTTCCTATGTAAGACATTGCCATGTACTGATTAGTTGTTAAATTTCAATTTGCGCTTAGATAGTCTCGTTCCTATTCCTAGCGTGAAATGGGTGTGGCCTGGGAAAGAGGCTAGTACTTTAATTACTAGTTGGGAATTCGAAGGAAAGTGATCCTTTTCTCTATAGCTGGAGACCTGATGTAGTGCTGCTGGAATTACAAGCAAACAAGTATGTTCTAATGTTTTCAAACAAGAAAGCCACATTAAAGCACATGCTTGCTTGTATTTTCTCTATTTAGTGCCTACCTCCCCCCCCCCCAATGGATAAAGGCAGTGCTGCTTGTGATAATCATAATATCCCCTTTCCCCAGGGGTCTGACGGACAGCTATGGAGACGACTTCTACACCCACTCCTCTGGGTTCTACTGATGCACGTGGTTGTGGCTCTGGTTCGAACAGTATAACGGGACCAGTACCTCACTGTGTATATATGCCCCTAGCTCTCTCTATCGATTTCTTCACTACGATAGCAAGCAGTAGACAGAGTTACATACACCAGTTCTTGTAATGCTCTGCATGCAGGTAAACATTGTTGTGTTGTGTTGTAGTTATTGTATAAAAAATTTGATCATGAACCGGTGCCATAATTATAGTCCATTCATGTATGAAAATATGCATGTAGAAAATTTCTTAATGGGCTCCAATTAAATGAATCACATAAATAATTGTGCAGATGTAATTGAGAATCAAGAAAGTAAGAAGTCATTTCTGGTCAGCACTTCCGTCTGACTGCTCCGTTCCCGTGAGTGAGTCCGAGAGTAGCTTGGCAAACTGCTGCCTCTGTCCCTTGGCCACGTAGTCCTGCATCTGGCGATCGTATCTCTTCTTGTCCACTGCATAGAGCTCATAGTATCTCTGCAGGGGAGAGAGGAACACACCAGATGTACGACCTGCTCTTAAAAGAGCCATATTATTCCTAGCCCACTAATTGCAGACCTAGCCAGATCAATTGAAATGTGAACAGTAGCACTGCCCAATTAATGTCATTCACTGTTGAAATATTTCACATTTCATTTCAGGCCTTGATATTAGTAGTCTGGGAATGAGACAAGGTTTAAAGCGTAGACTCCAGTTTGGGAATGAGACTAGGTTTAAGGTATATTAGGCGGAGGCTCCAGTCTGGGAATGAGACTAGTATAAGAGGCATTGGCTCCAGTCTGGAAGGGTTTGTTTACCACCCTTGCCTAAGGCACATACTTTTTTGTCCTCGGGTGCCGTCTCACTCCAGAGCTTGGCCAGGATCTTAGTGAGGTCGTGTTGTCCCTGCACCCCTTCCCCTCGGAACCGCTCCTGCAGACCTGGGCGGTGCTCCTGGCAGAACCAGAAGAATGCATTGGATGGCTTCTTGGGCTGGTTCGGATCCGTGCCGGCTTTTCGCCTCCTTGAACCCCCACCAGAATCCTTTTTCTGTTTTAGGTTAGCAGTTTTTGGAACTCTCTTCTGCTTTGCAGTAGCTGTTCTTTTAGAGGCTGCCGACACTCCAGCTTTTGCCGTAGTTGTGTTCTTAGCTGTTACAATCATGGCTACACCATTGGCTGTCATACTGTTGGGCGTGGCAATGGTCATCCCACCGTCTGCTGCAGGAAGACCATTGCTGCTGTCCACGTGGTTGGAGTTGGGCATTGCTGGGATGTAGGCAACAGGCATTTCGTTGCCACTGGCGCCTAAGGAGTGGTGGAAGAATGGCATATACTTGGTCTAAACACTAATACGGTATGCTAAATTTTGATGTACAGGAAAAGTTGTAGGATAATGTGCTTAGGGCAGAAACTAATTGCTGGTCCCAAATGCGCTTGGTGCATGGCTAGGTATTCAGTACTGCTGTAGCACAGTGACAGCCTCGTCTCCAGGCTCTAGGGCACATTTCACTTGCTGCTGGAGAGCCTGGTACTGTTTCTTAAGTGATTTAATTCACGCGGCCTGGCTACCACCCGTCTACCCTATGCGTCACGCACATTATGGTACTGTTTCGTAAGTGATTTAATTCACGTGGCCTGGCTACCACACGTCTACCCTATGCGTCACGCACATTATGGTACTGTTTCGTAAGTGATTTAATTCACGTGGCCTGGCTACACATTATGGTACTGTTTCGTAAGTGATTTAATTCACGCGGCCTGGCTACCACCCGTCTACCCTATGCGTCACGCACATGAAACATGCACGTGGGCCTGGGGATGAGGCTAGCAGAGTGACACACCTTGAGGGAAGTAGCGTTGCTTGGCAATGTCCTTATTATTCAAGGCAATGCAACCTGTACGTTGCATCCCTATGGCAACTGTCAGTGTCACTTACCTGGGCTCAAAGGACCATTCTCTTCCTGTTCCTCTGGTAGAAAGGGCCCCAGTAGGGCAGGGGGCAGGGCACTAGCCTTATGCCCCACCCCCTTCGCCTCCGACGTGGCTGACTCAGAGGGTAAATCCTCCTTCAGTTCTTCCTCAGACGATTTGGGGAACTCGACAGCTTCATACAGTTCCAGCCGTTGGACAAGAAACCTGTGCAAAGAAAAGGTTTTACGTGTGACATCATAGCTGTGTCACAATTATGTTACAACTACATTATATGGAGGGCAAAAGAACAGTTGGTTGTACAGCAATTAGAAACTTGAAGTAGTCATCAAGCAGGACAGATTCAGCAAAATCTGCTACCTATGGCATGAGAGCAACAACTTAAGGCTTTGAGCACACGGCTCAACACACTACTGCTCCATTTACTTCTGAGCAAAACCTCATAATTATGAGACCTCCAACACACTTCTCCTCAGGCTCACCCTCTTGCAGGCTTTAGATCTCGGCTGCTTGCAGCATGAAAAGCTACTTTTCCATAGTGCAAGAGGCAGAGATCTGGAGGACCAACCTCGAGACAAGGCTACATCAGAGCTAGGAAGTTAGTAATTACAACGGGGAGGTAGCTTAGTCTCGAATCCAGGGAAAAGTAGGAAAAAAACGATTTTTCCTACTTTTCCGACGGGGCGCGCGGGGAGGGTCTGGATTCGAGACTAGAGGTAGCTAGGGTGGTGCCTCTTATAATAAGCAGCTGTGTATAATACCTTTTCTCAGCTTCTGCCCTTTCTATCATTTGGTGGATTCTCTTGGCCCTGTGGAACAGTGCCTCATTTAACTGCAAAACAAGTGGAAAACAGAAACTGAAGTAGGGTCCTTCCTGCAGTAGTCTCATGTAGCTACACTAAGCTAGTGCATGCACGAAGGGTTCGGTCACCTGGTCAAAATCTTCACATTTTCTCTTTAAGATCTCATACTTTCTGCACCACAAGTCCTTTTGCACCACTCGAGGCTTCTCAGACCCATCAACCTGAACCTGTACCTCTGGCTCCATCGCCAGATGGAAAATACTTCCTTCGTTGATTTAGAAATTCCGTCGAGCGCCTGTTTCTGCTGACTCAGCAAGTTGAGCAGGCTAAATCTAAATGAAGCTCACCACCATCTTAACAGCAATCAAGTGCCTCATATCGGCAGAGAATGCCGCAGAGTACGGAGGAGACCTGGAACAGAGACTACATACTAACTTAAAATCTTTTCACAGCCTGCTGAAACGGCCAGCCCCCGAGAACGCCGAGCTGCAGCAGACAACAGCTGCTATTAGAGTGGAGCATGACCTCCTTCGGCATGAGGTGGATTCAGGACACTCCAAAGATTGCAAGACTGTGTACTGGACGTTTGCAGTGGAGGGACTTAGTCTTCTGCAGGTTTTAAACAGTACGCTCAAAACTCTGGCAAAAGAGGACGACGAAAGTACCCCGGCAACTTCCTCCAAGCTCCCTGCAGCTCCCAAGTGCCTTCTAAGCGTGGCCGACCTAAAATCAGTACACGGCCTGCTGCAGTTCATTGTGTCTCTTGGCGTCTACCCCTACCTCTTGCCAGGCGTAGATACATATCTGAGACTGAGACTCGGGCATGCACAGTCCATTCCAAAGGCCAAAACTCTTCCAAATATGGTCAAAAACTGGCACTTGTACAGATGCTGCCGAATCTTAACAGAGTTTTTTGAAAATCCACTCTTTGGGGCATCAACTCTCTCTCAACACTTCTGTGATGTACTAGCTGCCTACTTGCAAATTTGCTATGCCCCAGTGGAGCGGTGCGGAGACCCTGTCACTAGAGTTAGTGAGGACAAGAGTAAGGATGAACATAGGACTGAGACCAAAGTACGTTACCCATCGACTCCAGCCCATATTGCTACCGGCAAACAAGATACCACATCCTTGGAAGAATCAACACGTCTCTCTGCGGCAGAGAAGGAGCTCTGCGTGCTAGAATTGCAGAAACTCCTGAGCCAAGTAAACCAGGCTCTGGTCGTCCGGGAGCTACTGGTCCTACAGGGAATGCCCCAGCCGGGGAAAGCTGTGTCACGTCGACCACCGTCTCAAATGCCGCAGAGTCCTGGAGTGGCAAGAGAGAGCGGAGTGAGAAGTCTGAGGTGGCTGCAGAGGGCTTGTGGGCAGCTTCTCTCGGAAAGACTGATGCAGAAGAACGGCGTTCAGAATGTCCTGAGGGGCATCTTTGAAGCCACTAGTGGTAAGCCATCTTTTCTGTATATTTTAGTATATACTATTACTGTCTCTTTATCCTTGCAGCCTCAGGGGAGGTGGAAGTGGGGAAGGGTGCTGGTGCTGGTGACTGGAGGAGGTGCCAGAGTGTGGCTCGCATCATCGCCAGCTGTCCCTCTCAGGCCGCCTCTGTCGAGGAGTACTACTCACTGGTGGGCCCTCAGGTGAGGAGGTTACATCATCTCCATCGCACGTGTATGTGCAGTGGGTTGCTTTACATCATCTTTAACTGCAAGACCGATTGTGCACTCTTTTTTCTAATTATAAAGTCTGGAATTTAAAATTTCTCTGCCCTGCCAGGTGCTAGCTCTACTGTGTCTACCGGAGGAGGGAACTGGCCACCGGTTCCTCAGGGTTGCTGTGGCAACCATCACAACCATGCTCTCTCAACAGCAGCTGCTAGCAGAGAGGTACCTCCTGGAGCCCATCCTCCAACCCCTGAGGCAGCTGGCTGGTGGTACGTAGCTAGGTGTAGTGGTCGGAAGTTAGACTTTAGCTGTAGGCTCTCTTCTATCTGAGAGGTATGGGCTGTTAGTAACTTTACTGGCTTGATCAGTAGCTATGCTTGACCTCTCAAAGACATTTGCAGGATATATCTCATTGTCAAAAAAAAGGTAAAGGTGTTGATTTTTACCTCCAGGCCCTTTCAGCCAAAGGCTGCATGGTCTTTCAAGGGGAGGAGGGGTAAAGAAACACTTTACCTGGGAGGCAACCGTGGGATTTGAGCCTGTGACTTTTGGTCTCATTGCCTCAGTATGGTGTCCTTGTTTATCTACTGCAGATATTCCTTTTCGAGAACAGGAGATGCAGTCATTTGGCACAGCTGCTCAAGTTTGTGTTGAAGACTTACACAAGGTTTGTTACCGAACATAGGTGAAGTTGTGTGTCTATTTGGAGCACACCTTAGCTGTTGGTTGCTCTTGCATGCAGATATGCAGTGTGATGGAGCCATCTTCTCCCCTGGGGACAGCTGTACAGCCCTACCTCCCCCTGCTGTTTGAGATCTGGAGAGTTTGCTGCTCAGGAGTCACACAGAGCAAGTTAGTCATTCCTAAACTGCACCATATGTAGCCATTCTATACAGAGTTTTCCAAATGGGCACTAAGGTAGAGCTCAGTAGTGTCACCTTAAGTCTCTAAGCCATTGGTTATTTGCTGTACATGTTAGGGATTGTGTGAAGGAGGTTCTGCTGAGACTGTTGCAGACAGCTGACGCAGCGATGGCCGTCTCCCTGTTCAAGGTTTTGGTCCACATGCCGTTGCTGTCTGGTGATGGCAAGAGTGGGCGGAGCTTCAAAGGGGTGGAGCCTGCACTTGCACTCAGCTGTGACGAACACTCGGGTCTGGTTGTTGAGCGATTGACTGAAGGAGAGGAGTTTAAAATGTACAGTGTCGAGAGAATGGAGAGTGCTGCCACCTGCATTTTGGACCTCCTGAAATCAGGTCTGGAATCCGGCAATATTCCTGGCATCCTTTTCATAGAGTGTCTGCTGCACGTAGCCGTGGTGCTGTGTAGAACCATCGGGTACGACGCCTCTGCTACGGCCGTAGGAGCAAGAGTGAAGGAAATGACAGAGGCTCACCTTGGCTCGAAACGTCAGGAGGTTACCAGGGATACGAACTCTGATTTGCTTGAGTGTGAGTTGAATCCCATAGCTCCTAGTCGGAGGGAAGCCTACGGGAATGCCTCAGTGCTCTACCTCATGGCTGCCCTCTGTGAGCAGATGAGCAGGGAAGTCCTGGAGCAGGTTGAGCTAAGAAAGCTGCTTGAGATGATGTCCGTCGTAGTGAGCTGCCACGCTCGCTTTGTTTCGAAGGGGAGGAGTTCCAGTTTGTTGCTTGTCGCTGGACCTGATTTGGAGGAGTTGCTGGGAGGGCCCATCACTTTGAGTGTCGTGTTTGGGCTGTTGTCAGCCATCCTGAGTGGAGCGAGAGAGGTATGTCTGTCTGTATGTGTGTGTGTGTGTGTGTGTGTAGATGAGATGCTTTGGCATTGCCTTACTTTCTCCATCCTAAGGTGGACTTGACAGACCGTCCCTTACTCTCTGGGTTGCTGCCTGCTCTGGAGATCCTGGCTACCAGGTACCCCGACCAGGAGCTGTGCAAGCTGGCTGAAGACCTGAGGGTGTGCATCGCCACGCTGGGGGCCGTCTGGTCAATTGAAATGAGAGAGAAGGCAGCTAAAATTGGGGGAGCTGGGCTAACGGGGAGGGCCAAGTCGACTGCTGCCCAGCGGCTAATAGAGAACCCTGGGAGGACTCGGGAAGATCTTTTGGAGGATCACCAGAGAGAGACTGTAACTCCTCTGTTACAAGAAACTGAGAAAACTGATGTACAAAAAACAATGCAGCATAAATCTCCTTCAGATGCAAGCCCGAAAAGGGAAGTATCGGGAACATGTGAGACTTCTACAAGCAGTTCTTCCTTCCATCAGGCCCTGCAGGACCTTAAAGACCCCCTGGTACCCGTTCAGGGCCACGGGCTGATAGCCCTCACCAGGCTGGTTGAGAAGAAAGATCCAGAAACGCTGGCCCACTCCTCAGAGCTCCTGGCCATCTTCAAAGCCAGTCTCTCCCACTCCGACTCCTACATCTATCTAGCTGCCATTGCCGGGCTAGTCGCACTGGCCCATGTGCTGCCGGGGGAGGTCATACCCACCATCTGTCGGCAGTATGCTCAGCTCCCAGATCAGCCGTCGAGAGAGAAGCGGTTCGACTTTAACCGAGAGACTGGCCAGCTAAGAACGTCGAAGTCGGAGCAATCACTTCGAACTACAGAGTCGGGCCGGCAAAGGATATCACTGACAGTGGAATCATCAAATGGGACAGAGAGTCTTTCGAGAAACACCGAATTGAGGATGAAGCTTGGTGAGGCTCTGGTGAAGGTGGCGCGGGACTGCGGTGAGACCCTACCCCATTACGCCGATGGCATCCTCGCAGCCGTCTTGTCTAACGTCCGTGATCCTGACCCGCTAATTCGGGCAAGCAGTCTCTCCAACCTGGCCGACACCTGTGCCCTCCTGAGGTTCTCCTTTGGAACAGTTCAGAACGAGGTGAACCCTATAGCTAGCTAGCTCCTTCATACTCAGTGCTACCATTTGTGGGGACCTTGGATCATGGCCTAAGTTCAGGAGACTATAAGCAGGGCTTCATACAGAGTGAGGGCTGGGACTCCCCCCCCCCCCCAGAATTCCCAGCATCTTTGGGCCCCAGAAGCAACCCCTGAACATGTAAATTTAAAAAATCCCCCCTGCTACCCCCCTAGGAGAGTGTGGCTCACACACATTGTTTTTCCCACCCCCACTGAAAAATCCTGTATGAAACCCTGATAAGCAATAGTCAAGAATATACAAAAACCCGTCCCCTGGAAGACAGTGACTGTCTTCTCGTCCCCCCAGGTCCTGAGCTGCCTCACCCACGTTCTCCAGTCTGAGGGTGATCCTCACGTGAGGCGGGCGGCTCTGTTGGCACTGAAACTGATCATCAAGGGACTCGCACAGGATGCTATACAGGTAAATCCAGTTTGCTATACAGGTAAAGCCAGTGAATATCTTTGCAATACTGGCGCCTAAACTAAGCCCTAACACCATGTCTGCAGTATCCGTTTCAAACAGCCTGGGCACAAGGCTTAGATGTACATGTATGTGGCTAGGTTCTGAGCAGGCATGCAATTAGGTCAGAGATGACAAGCATAAAATGTCTTCTATTTGCACGGTGTTGCTATAGGCACGTTTTTGAAAACTTGTTACCCCCCCTTCCATCCTTTCCCAGATCCTAGGTCCCTCCCTGCTGGAGATCTATCGTCTGCTAAAACACGTTGAGGCAACTGAAAGTACGGGGCTGACTCGGGACCACGCCCAGGCCTGTCTCGGAGAGCTAGACTCGATAATGAGGGGCTATCTGTTCCCCGAACCAGTGCTAGCCAAGAACATCTCTGTCCTGGGAGCCACCTAAGTATGGTCGATCGAAATTTACCCATTCATTTCTCACATTTTTTCGCCCCTTGGCGGTATAATGGTTAATTCACTTGTACATTGTAACATGATTCTGTTGTCTCCTAGCTAGGCTGAACGTCCAGTGAGCAATTCGCTACAGAGGTGCTCAATAAATCTTCTGAGCCAGTACTCGGTACACCAGCTGCATATTCAGTTGAGCCGTCGTTCTCACTTCCCTCCTCTTCCTCATCATCACTGTCGTCATCATCAGAATCGTCAGAATCACTAATTGCAGGGTCCTCCTCATAGTAGGCACTGGACCCAACAGCTCCATCGTAGTAGTAGCCACCGTACGTGTCATCGCCTTCGTCATACGCTGCTGAAGACCCTTTGCCATAGGCTATGGTCTTGGCTGAAATCATGAGAAACAGCTCAGAATTAAAAATGAGAGTGTTGCTAGGTTGGCTCAAGACTGGTGGTGCTTAGTACTACAACTCTAAAGCGCTACTACAATGCTAAAAAAGCTGGAAGTGGAGACTGGGAACGAGGGATATGGAAAAACATTGAGAGAATAAAGAAACTCTGGAAGATTGGAGCCCAGCTGGGGATTGAACAGGGACCTTCTGATTACTAGTCAGACACTCTAACCCACTGAGCTACTGTGCGGAGGAGCAGTAGGCAAGCTTTATATAGCTACCAAACCCACTTGAAGCTGTACCTCTCTCTAAATGTTATTTAAACGTGCTAACCCCCAAAACTTAGTCTCTATCAGACTGCCATGGTAATACAACCAGAAAAGCGAAAGCTAAGTAGTCACATATCATCAGTAATGTACATGCATGTCGCTAAAGCAGTCATTACACATAACCTCTCATGCAGGCCATGTGGAGTGGAGAGGAGTTGCTCACTGGACATGCTGAGTTCCTTGGTCTCCCTAGTTGGGTGGCCACACTTGGGACAGTTGATGGGCTCTCCCTTTGGGTACTTAACCCCCTTCCGTCTCACATGATCATCACAGAAACAAATCTATTAAAAGGCAAGAGAAATGCACATAGGACTTGTATACTGTACAGGCAGTATTTCAAAAAGAAAGGCTTAGCATTGTGGTAGGGTGATAGCAGATATACCAAGAAGCTAATTCCTAACTCCTTTCAATATTTGTCTGCGAGCGAGTTTACTACAAACGTACGTACTTTGCATCTCAGGCAGGAGTACTGTCCAAGTCTATTGCAAGAGGCACCTGGAGAAAAGTAACGTGATGTCATAATGACATAATCGGTAGTGATGCAACAGCGCTGCGCTGTAACTCACACTTGAGGTTCTCAGACTCGAGCCTCTGGCAGCTGGCCTGGTGCTCAAACTGGTCATCCTCACACAAGAAGTTATCACAAAAGGAACACTTAAACACCCGACCACCTGGGCAGATAAAGAAACACTACAATCATGTAGCTATCTATACCTAAACTCTAGAAGCACGAGTCGGTTCATGTTGTCTCTAAACCTCCATGGCTGCATGCATTTGCCTTTGCTATAGACGTCAGGATTGCAGAGAGGCTTCCAGCAGTCCTTGCCGTTCATTCACTTACCCTGGTCCCAGACCCCTCTGTCGCACTCAATGCAGGCGGCGTCCGTCAGGGGGCAGGTGCAGGCGTGGGTGGTGAGGCACTTGCGCCCGTGACACACCCACGCCTCACAGAAGTCACAAATGGCACCCTAAGAGACACGACAAGATAATCACAGAGCCGTTACTAGGTATGCATTCATGCATATGGATAGTAGACTGTCACTAGTGAAGGCATAAACACTTTATAGGAGATTATCTTAGCCTCATTTCGTGCCCAGACCATGAGACTACCCTTTAGACTACCCTAATGCTAACCCCAGCCTTAGTCTCTGTGGGCTGTGGGCCTGGAATGGTTGTGCACAATTAATTGCAATGTCGATATGTACCGGTATATGAACAGCAGTCAGGCATAGCCTCATTCTCAGACTCCATTGCATTGTTTTTTTCACAGTGTAAAAATACAGGCAGTGGTTTTACGGTGTGCAAAAAAAAGCCGGGCAGCACATGGAGCCTGGGGACGTGGCTAACCAGGCCTCGGTTCTAGAGCTAAAGCTCACCACAAGAGCCATGCCAGTTGCAAAAGTGCCAGGATGCTTTACAACACAGTCACCTGACTTAGACATACACTTGCTCTTGCCTGGGGGGCACGAGCATCGCCATAGTGATTGATTCATGTAGGGAAAAATTATAAATTAAAATTGTGTGCATGTGTGTGTGTGTGTAGGTCAATGGGAACCTACCACAGTGAGCACAGACTGGTAGCTTCTGCACTGCCTGGCAGAAGTAGCAAAAAGCCCTACTCTTTTGACGTCTGGAGGGATCGGAGAGGGAACGTCATGGGAGTTGCGTTACCAAGGGAATGATCATAACAAACAATAAACAATAGACCGTATTCGGTTGAGATGACTTCGGGCATTTTTGCTGCCATGGCAACAATGGTTCCTTGCATGTATATAATGTTTATCACACAGAAATGTCATCTTTCAAATTTGAAGTAAATTGGACATTAAATGGTGTAGATATGACCTCACAAACTTATACACATTTTATATAGGCCCATATTTGGTTTGGAGGCACCTCCAGACCAAATCCCTCATATGGGCCTACATGTGTATATAAAATGCCCGAAGTCATCTTAACCGAATATGGTCCATTTGCCTTTTCACAGACTGCTTAACATAAAGACAGACTCTTCTCACCTCTGACACTTATCACATTCCTGAGAGGAAGGGAGTTAGAATAGAATGATCATACACGTCCGAGAACATCAAGCAAGTATTTAATACCATAAGGAGGTTGCATGGCTGCTGGACTATGCTCCTCGACTCTCCAGCTGCTCTGATCTCCTTCTGCCTCACCCTCTGCTTCTCAGCTTTCTTCCTCGCTCCTGTCTTCTTCTTAGGCATCCTGTCCCACGTGTCTCTTGGCAAGGTAAGGTTTCTATTTTTGCGAAACCAGACAGCATAATATGTAAAATTTGAATGTGTGGAGCTCACGATCGATGGCCGCCTCTACAGTGCCTGCACCCGCTGCACCTGAGGAGCAGAGCGTCTCCTCCTTTCCCAACCCTCCAGGGCAGTTCTACAAGCTCTACACTGACGAGAACGTGCGGGCAGGACGGGTCCCGAAACCTCCCCCTCCGGCAAAAGGCTCCTACCACATGTATGGAGCCCCTTTTGATGTGCGTACAATCATAGCTATATTTAATATCTATGGTACAATGCACTAGCACTGCTAGCGTTTGCATGTAGCACTAAGCCAAAGCAGAATACACACAAGAGGTGATCGATCCCGTATAGACTATACTAGTCTCGTCCACAGATCCATGCACAGATCCATGCACACTCAGTGGATGAGACTTGGTCTCGTACCCAGAGCTATCCCCTCGCTGCTCACTTCTCGTGGTGGGGGGAGGGCTCCATTAAATTACGACAAGATATTATGTAGTACCCCGATTATGGCCTTGGGGGGGGGTCCATGACGAGGTAGCTGGGCACGAGACTTTAATAGTGCATTCCTGTATTTTGTACTTTATTGTGTAGACAGAGGATGCAATGATTAGGTCATTGGAGAACCAAGGAATACAGCGACTCTACCCACAGAATTACAGTAAGCGTCGTCACCCTGAGTCAGCCAATTTTAAGTCGTCCTTTTATTTTTTTGTTATGTTTTCCTCGGTAGACAAGCGGGCAGAGTTGAAGAAACTGAATCGCTCCATTCTCATCTGCTTCCTGGAGCTATTGGACATTTTAATCAACAACCCCGCCTCACCAGCCGTAGGTTGTTAATCATCTCTGAGCTCCATAGCGTTTCTGTACTGCATTTGCGTATGTGGTCTAAACGTTGTGCAAAAAGCTGCCCTGGGAATAGGGTTGATGTTTGAGAAAGAGGTTGATCTATATTACATTGAGTATTGCCTCATTCTCATGTGGCCTGGGAACGAAGGCTACCGTAGGAGTACTTTTTTCGTGGTTCTAAATTTTTGCGAAATCCTGTATGAGCTAGGCACACAGCCAAATTTTCCTGGAGTTTTAAATTCATGGTTCAGGGTCACGCACTATATAGTGTATATATGTAATGCCATAATTCACGAGTACTAATTTTTGCAGCGGGGATTGAATCACGAATATAGCGACAATTTTTCTCTTGTGAAAAAGCATGCTTACGATATATACTGTAATATATGTTCCTACTTTGCTAATATAATAATTGTCTGCTTTTGTTCTGTTGCAGAGAAACCAAAAGATTGCTGACCTTCGCATTCTCTTCATCAACATGCATCACTTAATTAATGAATTTAGGCCCCATCAGGTAAGTCCTTGCCACTAGCCCCTATGTTAGCTATGTAGCTGTTTAGAGGGTCTTCATCGATTCTTTAGGCAAGAGAAACTCTGCGTGTTATCATGGAGAGACAGAAGAAGCAGAGAGAAGACATGATTGCACAAGTACAAAGGTTTGCTATTTTAGCGTTCATGACCCATGGGGTAGCCTCGTCTCTGGGCTCTCCCTCGAAAAATGGGTAGAGCCTGGTACCTTTTCTTACATGATTTAATTTACTTAATTGTGTGTGGGCTGGGGCCCGATCAAAAGCCAGCTGCATTTCTCTACCTTTTGCCAGAGACTTTGCTTCAGGGCTCGGTCTGTGTCACCAATGAGCCCTAAAGATTAGCTATAGATTAACCACGTTTCCTTGGTGTCTGAGAACTACAACTATACTCGCCTATGCACAATTAAGTCCTTCCTACCCTCAAATGTCACTCACATGAGAATAGATACCAGGCTTTCCCCTGTTTTTGGGAAGGCCCGGGGACGAGGCTACATGGGGAGGAGGCCTTAGGCATGATGGTTTATACCTCATCAACAGACCATAGCCTAACGTCATGTTTGCCTCGTGTCGGTCTCCAGGGCGATGGAAAAGGCGAGAGGCATCCTGAAGGAGTGCAGTGAGACGCTGGCGCAGGTCACCTCCTCTCTTCCCCCGGCTGAGGGTGTGGTGGGGGGTGTGGCAGGAGCGAGGAAGGAGGAACCCATGGACACCAGCCAGGCGAAGGCTGCTGCAGGAGGAAAACCGGTCAGCTAAAGAGGGCAACTAAAGTACCACCCTAGGCTCACCCCAGGCTCCACTGTGCTTTTTACTACCTGTGAATAAAAGCTACGTGAGCGTACACGTTTGACGTCAGATTGTAGCTGGTTTTGCTTGGAATGTGCGAAGTGGTAGCTTATTTATACCACTTGCTAGCTAAACTAAAGCTTAGCATACTTTATAACGTGCTAGGTAACCATTGAAAGGTACAGGCCTGCCGCCTGCCTTTTCTTTCAGCCAGAACCAGCTACAGTCTGACGTCAGAGGTGTACGCTCACGTGATAAAATCGACCAGGCTCCCCTCCTCCCGTGCGTGGGAGGGGAGCCTGGGGACGAGGCTGGGAATGAGGCTAGTACCACCGATGTTATCTGTCTCTCCTCTTATTTTTTTTTCACAGGTGGATAACTCTGCACATTCACTGATAGACTTGCAGGATGCAGAACTGTGTACTTTGATAGATTCTCTCATTTCCGGAACACCTTAGAATATAATAATGTGAACCTCTCCTAATCACAATTGCTGACCAATTTACGAACAACAACCACACTCTGATTTTTTCGGGAGCAGTTTTAGTTCACTAACTAGCTATGTAGCTAATAATTATTATCACCAAGACTTAAATTGTGCGAAATTATAATATCCCAGAGGAGAGTATGACGTCCTCTTGAACACGGTCGAGACAAGAGCTTCCTTCCATTGATGCGTTACTTGAAGAAACTCAGCAAACCAAGAAATTTGTTTACTTCAAAAGCGGCTTCGGCGCAATAGTGAGCATCCGACTAATTGGTTTTGGAAGATAGCAGCTCCGAAGCCTGTCCTGTTGCGTTATTCATACAAACTGCATCTCCATTCAGTCACTGCACGATAAGGATAAATGTATCATGAGCTCATTGAACCTTGCAAGTGTGCATTTCCTGATGACTTATCATTCCAACTATTCTGCTCAGTGTGTGTGGCTGTTGGTGGCTACTGAATAATTCAGTAGCCATCAGCTTGCAAAAAAAAATCTTCCCAGGCTATAGCTATTTGTGGCTTCCTGGGCTTAGTTAATTATTAAAAAAAGTACTGATAGATATATGGCTACTTGTGGTATTTCTATAAAGAGAAACAACTTAACTTTGGAAAGAAGCCTATAGCTCCTGGATGGTCAAACAATTCTTCCCAGGCTTAGTACTGATAGATGACTAGTTGTGGTATTTCTATACAGAGAAACAACTTAACTTAGAGAAGAAAAAAGAAGCCTATAGCTCCTGGTCGGTCAAACAATTCTTCCCAGGCTTAGTACTGATAGATAGATGACTGTTTGTGGTATTTCTATAAAGAGAAACAAATTACAATGTAAGTTGGAGGGAAAAAAGCCTAGCAGCCAATAGCATTTCTATAAAAATAGATATTAATGTTAGCTATAAAATTCAAATTAAATTTTAAAAATTATTTTTGTAGTGTTTCTATAAAGAGAACAACTTAACTTGGAGGAAAAGAAGGAGAAAAAAAATCTTGGGAGAGAAAAAAAATGAAGACACTTGAGAAGAAAAAAAAAAGCAAAAGCCTAGGGAGCCTCCCATCCCTCCTGGAGTGTTAGACACCCGGAGCGCTGGATAGGCGATGGCTGGGAATTACAGGAGCCGCTGCTGTAACGTACCCAGTCATCCTTTTAGCTTCGGAGTTCTTCCGGAGAAGAAAGTTACCGGCATATTGGCTATAGGCTTAGAAAGTCAAGAATCAGATATGTACGCGGGCGGCATTCGAACCCGCGACCCGATTAATGGGGAGGCCACGTTCCGACCCCAGTCTGAAACGAACGCGCCACCTTGACTTCCCGTCAGATGTGTGCAAAATTTAGGCTTATATGCCTGTAACGGTAATGTGCGTTAAATGGAATTGTTCCCAGAATGAGCGCACAACTGGCACTGCGTGTCAGCAGGATGGCTAGAGCGTCCCGCTATAGTACAAGTACTGGGGATAAATGTTAGGTAGCTACAGATAGCGCTAGTTGTAACTATGAGCCTGACAGGCCGAATAGCTACTATCTCCCTCCCTCCTGGACTGTCGAACTTACAAAATTCTTCCCACGCTTAGTACAAGATAGATAGATGACTGTGGCATTTCTATAAAGAGAAACAACTTTACTTGGAGAAGGGAAAAAAGCCAAGCAGCCTCCCTCCCTCCCTCCTGGAGAATCAGCCACACCTATTAGTAAATGCTGCCCCCCCGGAGCGTCGATGACTGCCACTGGGAATCACAGGAGGCTAACCCGTTGCCCTGTCATCCTTTCAGCTTCGGAAAGGTTACCGACAAGTTGGCTACTAGGTCAAGAATCGATACGTGCACGCCAATGTTAAACCTCAGCCGGCTGAAACCGGTTGCGCGCGCTAGCGGGGTCTCGAGACATAATTTTGAGACAGAAAGTGAAACCATTGAGTACCCCATACTGTGGATGGAAGGGCAAATTGAATCATGAAAAAAGAGGCGAGCCGTGAAAGTGCCAAGCCTAAGGCAGAGATCTCTGAGAGTTCCTCAACCTTTTGGCTGACAAGGATTGTCTTCATTCGTTCTCTGGGATTCATCTACTGTAATTATATAATTTGTTAGCTAGGCATACTTGCATCGATCCTTTGAGCTCAGTTGAATCCTCCAGTCTCTGATTAGGAGATGGGACGTCTTGATGCAAGCCGGAGTCCATTCCGAAAATGCAGAATGGAGTCTGGCTTTCGATAATGAGCACACACATCAAGAGTTAGAGAGAGTTCCTATAATTATGACTCTTGATAACATGCTCTATTATCTTAGCCTCGTATCCAAGCTTAAGCCTCCCCTTGCAGCTGTTTTTTCGCAACTGTGGAAAAAAACACTTTTTTTCCACGGCTGCAAGGGGACCTAGCGGCATTTTTTTACAGCTGTGAAAAAAGCTGCGAGGGGAGGCCTGGGTACGAGGCTACTATTTTCTGTGGTGAACTAGCTATAAATTTGAGCTTAGGTTTGTACGTATAGTGTCCTAGGCCACGATTTCAGAACTGAGTTTTTTCCACTAATCTGCGGGCAAGATTATGGCCATCAGTCGATGTTCCCCTCTCCCTCCCTCTCTTCTTTTCTTACAGTTGTGGCTTTCCTGGTGGCACTGCAGCAGAACAAGGAGCTGCTGGGTAAGGGTGGCCTCCTCCCCATTCCCCTCTACCTCTCCCACCTCAGACAACACTTCCAAGTGCCAGCGAATGCCACCACGAGCCTGGACGCCTTCAACACCGCCCCCACCCTGCTCTGGTGGGTCGCGGAAGAGAACCTGGATTTTGCTCTCGATGTGATAGCGACAGCTGGACTGGGACTGTCTGCGGTCCTGGTACTCCTTGGCGCAGGGAACGCACTTATCTTTGCTGCTCTCTGGGTACTGTATCATTCGCTTGTCAACGTGGGACAGAAATGGTAGGTGCACGGTTCGTTCCCAAGCTCTCCCTCCTTTCGTACTGTAAGTGGCAAAAGCTGGGCAAAGGCCTGAGAAGGGGACTAGGTGGCTGTACTATATGCCTGTTATCAGGCTGGACCTTCAAGCTACACAATGTAATATGAAGGACTCAATGTCGCCTAATTGCATGAATTACACAGAAATGATAGGACCAAAATTTTGAAATTCTTCGAAATTTCAGCAGCTCCTGAAATGCATTTTATCTCTTTTCTTCTATCATCGTCTCTCTCTTGAAACCCTCTACCACAGGTACTCTTTCGGTGAGTGATACACACTTATTTGTTTCATTATCTGGTGATGACAGCTGCACTAGACCCTCTAGACAAGCTGCTCCCCACTTGCTGTAGGCTGGGAGTCACAACTGCTGGAGACGGGGTTCCTGGCAATATTCATGTGCCCCCTGCTGAGCCTGCGGCAGTTCCCCACTCACACCCCCACCCCCTGGGTCGTCATCTGGGGCTACCGCTGGCTGATCTTTAGGATCATGCTTGGCGCCGTGAGTCTGACCTTAGAATAGAGAGCTAAATAGTACCACTGCCCTCGTTTGCTCTATAATTATAGTCTTTTGAGTTCAGTTAGTCTAGTGCTCAGACCTCTAAACGCCTGCTGGGTAGAGGTCTGGGCACAAGACTAGAGTTCAGTTTGCAGTATTGAACACCAGTAGGTTGGTGGAATTTTGTTTTTCTTGAAAGAGTCCTTGATGGTACTCCAGATATACCTCATAAGTAGCCTCATTCCCAGAATGTAGCCTCATTCCCAGAATGTAGCCTCGTTCCCAGGCCACACACAACGAGGCTCCTCAGTGTAGAAAAGCACCCCTGCTCTCCTACACTGTGCGATAAAAAAACAGGGGAGTGCAGTCTGGGAATGAGGCTACAAACACCGCTAAACTGCGAGCAGTACAGTATAAATAGTGGGTACTTTTTAATGCAGTCGGTCATGGAGTCTCTCTGTCTCTCGCAGGGCCTCATCAAGATCAGAGGGGACCAGTGCTGGAGAGACCTTACCTGCATGAACTACCACTATGAGGTTGGCCAGTATATGTAACTTCATCTATCGGGTCTCATTCCAAAGTCCAACTCATTCAGTCCTGATTCCATTCCTTGGTCTCCCGATGGCAGACACAGCCAGTCCCGAACCCACTCAGCTACTACCTGCACCAGACGCCAGAGGCCATGCACAAGCTGGAAACCCTGGGAAACCACTTCATTGAGCTCATCGTGCCGTTCTTCCTCTTCCTTCCGAGGCCATTCCGCCTGGTGGGCGGGGTGCTACAGATCCTGTTCCAGGTTAGATAAGGGAAATGGGTTTGTGTGTTTTAAGACCATTCCACCCTGGCATGTGGACTGCTACAGATCCTTGAGAGCTATACTTGCCTCCTAGTGGCTATATATAGACCTTTATCTGTTATGAGGTACATGTAATTGGACTGGAAGCACAAAAGGTACGAGCAAACAAGCATCCTCTTGTTATTTTTACACAAGAGAATATCAAAGCACATGTTCCTTGGGTACCGGGTGGGGGGCAATGGGAAAAAGGTTCGTTGGCTATGGATATTGGTATGCACCCCACGGGTAGTCTTGCATACCAGGTAATTACGTCAACTTAAGTGTGGTAGCAACTGTAACTGATTGAATCAATGTTGATTCAGAGCTAGCTTGAGGTAAAATATGATCACATGACTGAGATCTGTAACCCGATTGGAGAGGTGCACCCGGGAAAACCTCTACTAACCAGCTGACCCTTCCACTGGAACTGTCACATGGGATGGTTTAACTTTTCACGGCAGATATCCTCGCCCGTAACTAGGCTCTCATCTCAGTCCTCCCTCACAGGTGGTTCTGATTGTCAGTGGTAACCTGAGCTTCCTCAACTGGCTCACCATCCTGCCCAGCATCTTCTGCCTGGACGACCGTTTCCTTGCGCCCCTGTTCCCCCGGACGTCCAGGGAGAGGGTGGGGCAGCTGCAGAAACAGGAAGGGGAGGGGCTGCAGAGACCCCTGGGTAGGTGAGATCAACTGCTGTAGGTGGGGGAGGGGCTGGTGGGTGGGCTTTTATTGGGATCATTTGCAACCTATTGCTAAAGTACCTTTGTTCTCCCTTGCACACGCACACACACACACATACCTCCTCCCCCTTCTTTCTCTCCTCCTACATGCATACACACACACGTACGCACGCACGCACGCACACACGAGCAGGCTACTACATCCGGCAAGTGTCCTCGGTCTGCCTGGCCCTCCTCTTGGCCTACCTCAGCATCCCAGTTGTACGGAACCTCTTCTCGAGTAGCCAGATGATGAACACCTCCTTCGACTCTCTCAGGATTGTCAATACCTACGGAGCATTTGGGAGGTAAGTTTAACAGAGCACGTGAAGAGTGTACCACTGTGGTGAACAGAAACTTACGTACATATTTTAGGAGATGCCTTCCCTGTACTGTACAGAGGCTGGCTTGGCTGGGGACAGTTTGGGGGTGGCTTCTGCTGTGGGAAAGAAGCAGCTCAGATGATTACTTCGTTGTTAAATAATTTGGCATAGTTCTCATGCTGTGGGGAGCCCAGCAGGTTATGTATGTCCTCCACTCCCACTGGATTAAGCCTACACTAACTGGAAGCCTTTCATTCCCATAGAGTAGGTGCCATCGCTGAGCTGTAGTGTATTTCCAAATGTCATATGGACTAGCTATATGTTTTTTTTCTTAGCTGTTGGCCTAAATGGCAGTATTGAGGTACCACTGAGCAAGTCATATTGCCTCAAGTGGTATTGAGTGTGGTTAAAAACTAAGGGTTTCTCTGCATATGAGGTCACAAGATGACCTCCAGCAAATGGCACTCTCCCAGGATGTATTTCCATAAACAGATAGCTAGGTAGTAACACAAGTCAGTCAAAACATTACCCAGTGAAAGCCTCCCTGTCAGAGGCAGGGCTTGCAACTGCTGCATGTCGGCCACCTTTCCCACATATTTCGTCTCCTCCCAGCATGACCAAGCAACGTACTGAGGTGGTGATAGAGGGTACCCACAACTCGACCTTGGGACGGAACGGGGACCTGGCTCAGTGGTATGAGATTGAGTTCAAGTGCAAGCCGGGGGTTGTATCCCGGAGGCCCTGTGTCATCTCCCCCTATCATTATCGCCTGGACTGGCTGATGTGGTTCGCAGCATTTCAGGTAAGGGCTATAGCACAGAGGGTAGCTAGGGTAAGCAACTGCTTTAGGAATAGCGATAGTTTGTTGCAGGAGTATGTTCTACTTGCTGTGGTAGTGAGTGAGTGTTCTCCTATAATGTATGCGTGTGAGTATCTATGCTATTTCATTGTATTTATGTGTTTTGGACGAGTGCACTATTTTGTTTACTGGTACACACTTGTTCGTTCCTAGAAACACATGAACCCCTGCCTAAAGTTAAACCTGTGGCCAATGCATGTGGGAGGACCAGACATCCTGTACTACATTCTTTACATCACTGCAGAGGATACTTTCTCTTTGTGGTTGCCATAGTTACGGTGTCACCTGGGTTGCACCACCTGTCTTTCTTGCTCTTCATAGAACTACCAGCACAACCCTTGGCTGATCCACCTAGCTGGCAAGCTACTGGCAGGCGACCCCTCCATCACCTCCCTGGTGGAGCACAACCCTTTCAAAGATCGCCCCCCAAAGTACGTCTGTATCAGTACTTGAACTCATAACTATTATCACTACAAGACAGACATTGCTAATTTCCTACCAGATGTTGTGTGAGTGGAGGTTCGTATGTCTCATTCTCAGACTTCAATTGGAGAATCTGGGAATGAGACGGCCTAGACTAAACCATCCCATATTTTCATCTGCCCCATTGATTAAGCAAATGTTTACCCAATCTACTCTCACTGCTGGAGGCTCATTTAAAGCACCTGGAATTGTGTTTTTTCCTGCAGGTATGTTAGAGCCCAGCACTACCGATACCAGTACACCAAGATAGGTAGCCCAGAGGCTGGGCGTGGCCAGTGGTGGAAGAGGACTCTGATTGGTCAGTACTTGCCCGCCGTGTCGTCACAGCAACTGAGACCTACCGTGGAGGCCCAGGGCTGGAAGTGGTACTCCAAAGCTGGAGCCAATAAACAACAGCACCGCTCCACAATACATGCTACGTAGAGTATAATAATACCTGTAACAGCTGTTGAGTATGAAACTTTTTGTAGCAGTGGTCACATGCGTGTATGTCTACCGGCGCTTCCTACAGATGTATACATGTACAAAGTGATACACCTATAGCTGTATACATGTACTAGGCTTCCCTCCTGCTTTATACATGTATCACGTGGGAGAGAATGAGGCTATGGTTCACCTTTTTCACTACGATGTAATGGGAGAAAGGGTAAGCACTAAATGGAGAAAATATCCTTCCACTCAGCATATTGCATAGCACTGGCAAACTTGACCTGTTGGCTGTTTAGTAATAACACCAGTATTAGCCCTAAGCTGGACAAAAAAGCCCTACAGCTAGCTTCATTAGCTTGTAAATGATAAGCTTGCTGGCAGAAAACCAGTTATGTAACTCCCTGTGCTGAGAACCAGTTATGATGCCACTCCACATCCAGTGGTGTGAGACCAGACTTGTGACAGACTACCTCCGCACAGGATTGTGTTCATTACCAGATTTCTCCCCTCTGGCTAGCCACTATGGCTGGTTTCTATGGTCCAAAATATCTTTCACCAGCATTCTGTTGACTGGCAACCACCTATGCTGAATCTAATTACAACCATGAGCTGTTGATTGACAACCACTCCAATATCATCACCAGCTGTTGTGTACATGAGCAGTAACTATGGCAACACAGTGAAAGTAAATTTTAACACTGTTAAACACTTCAGTTATGGGATGTTGTCAAGAGTCTCACAAGTTTGAGCCAAAATCAATCACCACAACACAGTGCAGCCAAACCAAACACTAGTAATGTCACATTTCTAGATTGCAATAAGTACACAGTAATATGTACAAGAGGGCAGGCAACAGGCAATTAGATTATAGAACAAACTGCATGCAAAGGAGAACAACCATTTGTATACACTGGGCTAAAACATCTAAATTCTGTTAACAGAAACAAAATAGAAGCGTTTCTAAATATTTGTTATGAACACAAAATTTCCGTCAGTAGGGATTTAGGTAAAGTTACAGTCTCCTGTGTTCGTAGGGCTCATAAGATGGTGCAAGTCGACTTTTTGATGAAGGGGTTGTCCCTCTTTGCAATGCCATCCACCAAAGGGTCTGGCTCATTAAGGGTGTAGTCCTTCAGCCTGTGATGGGGGTGGGGAAGACAAGGAAAGAGAGAGAATGCTAACAGGCAATTTGTTATTGTTACACCTATGTAAAAATGTACCTGTAAGTAGCACTGTACTGTGTTCACATGTAGGCTAGCCGGGGGGGGGGGGGGGGGACTCTTGTGTGCATTGCTGGAGAGCCTAGTATATTTTCTCACGTGATTTGGCTTACTTAACTGTGTGTGGGCAGCCTAGCGTGGGTTAGGGTTAGGGTGACAGGGAGCAGCGAAGGATGGCAGCCCTGCTACATCTTTTCACTGGAGACAAACTGCAGTTTATGACATAAACGGGTCCTGAAGGGCAGCTACAAGAAATGTAGCTTCCCTGCCTTCTTCGCCGCCCGAGAACTTCATCCAGGCAACGTTCACCCTTCTACTCTATGTGTCACGCAAGTGAGAAAACTCACCACAAGTAGAAACACGAACGTGGGCCTGAGAATGAGGCTTTGTCAGATGTGTAGTGTATAGTGAGGCAACAAAAAGCAAACTGAATCCTTTGACCGACCTTTGAAGTTACTGTCTGAACAAAGGCTAGCCCAGAGTGGCAATTGAGATCAATGTGCATGGGTGGGCCTGGAGAAGGGAAGTTCACACCTACCTACATCTAGCAAGGCCCCCCTCCCCACGAGAGTGAATCTAGTGGGGTTTGGCGCCTATCCCTATGCTTGTGTCCACAGAACATTCACTAAATTGTTAGTTAATAAATTTGGTGTTAGGGCAATTATGACATCATCGTTTTTTGTTTTTTTGTGGGCCCAGGGGGGGGAGCAAAAAACCCTGCATTAAGTGTAGGCATTTGGAACAGTAGACAGAGTCATTTCCTGTAACTTAATTATGACATTCATATCGTCCAGGAATGTTCTTAAACTCCCTCTTGCACTGGATAGCATACTCAAATGACCGCTCAGTGCAGTGAATAATGCCAACACCGTTCTCTGTGAGCACTACGTGCAGACCATAGCAAAGGGCATAGCCAACAACACGGAGCTAAATGCAACTGTGAAACAGATCGGCTTGGTTAGGCTGTCTCATCTACCACAAATTCAACTACACTGAACTTATAGCGAAAGTAGGAATTTAATACTAATATTCGCAGCACACTTCCAGTCTCCCAGCAGCCATAGATTGCCACAATAGGATTACCACACTACCTACCACTGCTTTGCCATCTATATAGGCAGCCCGAAGGAAGGTAGCTTGACGTAGCTCGGCCTCTAAACTTCGGTTTCCGTATTGCTCATGACAACTGAAACACTACGATGCCGTCACCCTGCATGTGCTCTCACACACACAAATGACAAGCATAGAGGACGTACAGAGATATCTTTATACTTCCTTCATCTGTCTATCCGTGTGTACCAGCCAGGCTGGTAAAAACCGGGAGGCCCAGTGGGAATTGAGACCCAAAACCATATTTATACAACAGAAGAAGGGTAGTATTTAGAGCCGTATGCAATGACATTCTTCAGGCACTCCTACTTATGAATAATAGAGATGAGGAAGCACTTACCTTGTTACCTACTACCTACATACACAAGTCATGAGCCTCTTCCATATGGAGCCAGCAAGGAAACCCACTAGCACTCACATGGGCTGTTTACTATAGTCATGCCTGCTGGTCTGGTGCCAGCAGTTCTAAATTTGGAAACGGCTAGACTATTAATAGTGCTGCTCCCAAAATACTGGGAAGTCCAAGGATTCAAATATTCTTTTAAAAAAAACCCATGACCCATATAGGAATTTCCAGTTAATACATGTGTTTATTGGGGTGATGGATAATTCCAATGGTTAGTCATCTTTTCCTTCCAAAATTGCTTCAAATATTTGTCTTGTAAGCCCCCCATGACCCTTATAACCCATACACGACTTCCCAGAGCCAGGTGGTCGTTGCTTGGGGATACCATAATAGGTAGTATTGGGGGCGGGCATTTACTAGAAGACATTACAAGGGAGCTAAGATGATAAGAGAAACAAATAACATAACTATAAGTTATGTATTTACACTATACTGCTCACAAGCACGTAATCCAATTCCTAAACAATTGCGTAAAGTGGTCCATGCCAACCACAAGGACCACCAGATCTCCAGCATCAAACAGCAGAGCCTAATTAATGTTAATGCCTAGCTACAACTCACATCTAAGTCAGCCATTATCAGCTATAAACAAACAACACTAATGATAGTTACATGACAACGATATGTAGTTGTGTTGCAGCTTTATTGATGTTTTTAACAGCCACAGACTGCAGTGCTATTAAACGCCTGCAGGGAGGCATTGCTCAGCACTGCGTTTCTGTCATGATTCGAAAACCAAATGTAGGGAGGAATTGTACTTGAAGAACGGTGGAAGGGATAGAGCACTTGCACTGACGTCACCCAAACACACGACTAAGCACTTCCGTGTGGCAAAAAGAATGTTGTGTTCAATGGCAGCTGAGCGGAAGTTGTGGCACTACTCACGCTGTAATTGGCAGATCAGCTGAAGTTATCCTATCCTGCTGAGAACTGGGCCACATCGACAGTTGAAGTACTAAAAGTGTAACTTCCAAAGCTCCTCTTATTTCTGAGTTCGCTACAGAACCTACCACTCTTTTGCCACACGGCAGTAAGGAAAAACGGAAGATAGCAGAAAGTATAGTGGTAGTTATACGCTCGTGATGTCACATACAAGTGCTCTATAGAGAGAAGGATCATTACAATAACATGTTTTGGGGTTAGGAAGGGGCGAAGTGCTTGCTGGAGAAGGCTGGAGTGCTGCTAGTAAAAGAGGGAGGAGATTTTAACATGTGCTCACTCGTTTGCTGTGACGGATACTTTCGTTCTGGGGATGCCTGCTTCTCTCCTAAGCTGGTCGTTTACTTGCTGTAGCCTGTCCATCTCTGACAGATGCTTGCTGAGAAGGAGAGAGGGATAGGATTGAACAGAGGAAGCTTGAGCATCAGGCAGGAAACACATAGTACTGACTACATAATCACACCCAAAAAAAACAAAAAAGTTATGGGATCTGTACAGCCATTATTTTGAGACTACAAACAAAGCTTGCCACAGAGTATACGTCACAAATTTATCAAAATTCGATGACTAGCGCCGGAGCTGGACTCCCTTCCCGCCGAGTTGTTTACAAAAGGCAAAGGTCACACTATATAATCTATGGTTACACCACCCGGGGCGAATTGCACCAGTAGCTGTTAGTTGCCGCAACCCAAAGCCCTTTACTTACCTTATGTAGTGAGATCCTAGACTCCAAGGTGGCCGAAGTGTCCGTATAAAAGAAACAACTTCAAAGCTAGTAGCGAGTTCAACTCAGGGTCACACCCAATCTTGTGATCTCACGTGCGATTTAAAAATAGCATGCGTGTGAATATTAGTATTTTGGTCGCAAGATGGAGCAGGGCCAGCAGTCAGAATCATACTACGAAGACAGAAGTGGCGAGGGCAACGATGGAGGGCACGTAGAAGGTGGAAATCAGCAAAAAGACAGAAATTCACATGGCTACGGAGATCAAGAGCGAGGTATGTTTATGGTGTCAGTTATGTAAAAGCTTAGGTTAAGAGTGCATAGTTTTAAACAGTTTATCCACGTACCTGTTCGCCCCCTACCGAACGGTCTGGCTGCGTAAGCTCAAATCTTGGCGCTAGCGTTGAAATCTCGATGTGACCAATCAGACTGCAGGAAAGTAAAAATATTGCGCAATGAACCAAGCCAACTGTGCTGCTAGACCTTTGCTCATAGCGAAGATAGGGCCACCACTATAGTCAGGCCGCTTGAATTTAATTGTTCTGTTTCTCAGGCCCTAAGATGTACCCTTATAGACTGAGCATTTCTAATAAAAGCACTCCTCATTAAAGATACTGCAATTCTCACGACCCAAACCTTCCCACCAGGCTTGGAGGCCCAAGAGGCCCAAGAATCTCAGCCACCAGAGGGAGAAGATTCCAGGGCTCGCTCTCCTGGCAGGAAGAAGAGGGGACATCGGTGAGTTATGTGCATACATGTACGTGTGTATCAGGAGCCCATAACCCAAAGGGAAGGAGCATTAAACTAGTGATTCCACCTGTTGTCGAATGGCACCTACACATATATGGTGGCTATGCATGGCTGGTTTACTACACTACTATGAGCTTACTAGCACTTACCATATTAGGAGTTTTGTGCAAGTGCTATTTCACAACAGGTGGAATCAACGCTCCTTCCCTTTGGGTCCTGCGTGTATGTATCCTAGTTTATTGCATGGTATGCTTATTCATGTAGGTCTCGGTCTGGTGAGCATGAACGTCGTCGATCACGGAGTAGATCACGTGAACGCAAGAGGCGAAGCCGATCTCGGGACCGAGATCGACGTGGGAGCCGTTCTAGGGACAGGAAAGATAGGAGGAGGAGGTGCGTGTGTGCACATATTTAATGTTGCAAGAGACAGGTAGCTACCCTCCAGTGTCTTACTCATGATGTCTCTCGTTCCAGTCGCAAGTCTCGTTCTCGTTCTCGGGATCGAGACCGAGGTAGGGGAGGGGGAGATGAGCCAAAGACCAGAAACAGGAGAAGGAAGTGAGTGGCGTGTCCAGTCACGGTGTGGTACGGAATGTGGTTCATTTCCCATCCCTCTCCCTTGCACAGTCCCTCGAGGTGGTGGGACGTGGCGCCGAGGGGATTCGAGCACATCTCTCCCTTGCAGTACAAAGCCATGCAAGGTTAGTAACTGAAGTGAGGTCAGTCAGGAGCAGATAAGCTGCTGGTCTTGTTTCTCAAAAATTTACATCATGAAAGACTAACCAGCTGCTAAAGATGGCGCCTTTATTGGGTGATTTTATTTGCGATCTTTATACAGCTGCGGGCCAGGTACCAACAGTGGGAGCCCCCCCACCGGCCTTGGGGGAGGCGACTGCCCCCCTCCCTGTGCCCCCGCCCCCTCAACCTGCAGCCAGCCAGATGACTCGGCAAGCACGACGACTCTACATCGGCAACATCCCTTTCGGAATCACCGAGGACCTCATGATGAACTTTTTTAATGAGAAGATGCACAATGCTGGACTGTATTCAGCCCCTGGCAACCCCGTACTCGCCGTGCAGATCAACATGGATAAAAACTTTGCTTTCATAGAGGTGAGTTGTGTACTCCACTACATGTAGAAGCTGTTAAATCACTAATTTTCTCTCTCTCTCCCTCTCTTTCTCTCTGTAGTTTCGTTCGGTTGAAGAAACCACCAATGCTATGGCATTTGATGGAATCAATTTGCAGGTAAGAACACAGACTGCAGTCCTGGGTAGAAAACGAACATTATTCCATCACATATTTTGATCGCATCACTGCATTCTGTATTTCTGAACGCTCGTTTAGGGTGGGGCTCATACACGCTGCCTCAATATGTAAGGCTTCTACGCAGAGCGTATGAGTCATGCCCTCAACGGAAGTTCAGAGATACGTCACTTTGGATCAAAGTACGCTACAGAATGATAATGATATTCATTATCTACCTGGGACTGCACACATATGTTACTGCACTACAGGCAGTGGTTTTCACTAGTCCCATAAACACTATGCTGGTATGCATGTCGCCACTGGTGTCGATGATTGACATGCTCCTTCCTGTAGGGCCAGTCACTTAAGATCCGCCGCCCCAAAGACTATACTCCCATCCCAGGAGTTAGTGGTAAGGATTGAAATTTTGATGAAGAATTATTATGGCTGCTCACTGTGCTCAGTGTGTGTGTGTGTGTGTACATGCAGGGTTTCATACAGAGGAGGGGGGGCCCTGGGATTCATAGCTAATTTTTTGGGGCCCCAGAAGCAACCTCAGAGCATGTAAATTTCAAAAATTCCTGAGGGAGCATGCCCCTTACTCCCCTATGCCCCAGGAGCCCATACCCCCCCCAGGAGCCCATACCCCCCTATGCCCCCCCCCCCCCCCAGGAGCCCATACCCTTTTATGCCCCCAGGAGCCCATACTCTCCTTTGCCCCAGGAATCTAGAGCAAAATTGTAATGGCTGTGTTTGTGTCAAATGCCATTCCTTGTGAACTCAAGCCCCTTTTCTAAATCTGCAAACTCAAACCCCTTCTCTGCCTCTCTCTTCTCTGCCCCTCTCCCTCCCCATTACAGCAGACAACTTGCCGAAGCACATCCCTGGAGTGGTGTCAACAGTAGTTCCCGACGGGCCCTTCAAGGTCTTCTGTGGAGGGCTGCCAACCTACCTCAATGATGACCAGGTTTGGAGGGAAATACTTACAGACCATGTTTACATATGCGTGTAGACATAGCTTATTACGACTAGCTCGCCAGGCAGGAGTATTTTGACCATACACCCCTGGTCACATGTGTTACTAGCTAATAGATAATAATAACATTCTTGTGAAGGTGGGCATTAAAAGGAATGCCTACAAATTGTACGTTTTTATTATATAAATTATTATGTCTAGTTTGTTATGTTATTTTATGTAGTTTCAGTTGAGTTTTCAGCTAATTCATCCCTCTTCTCTTCATCTCTTGTTCCCCGGTTCTTCCCCCGTTTTACCAACAGGCTTTTCTCTCCTTTAGCCTTTTGCAACTAGAGACATCAAAAAGAGAAATGAAAGACCAGCAAGCCTCCTCACCCCCCCTCGTCCCAGCATCCGTCTCTTTCCTTCCCAGACACCAGCCTTTCTCTCCCCCCTCCCTTAGCTTCTTTTGCAGCTTGATATCCATATGAAAGAGAAGAGACAAGCATTCTTTCTTCCCACAGTTCATTTCGTTCCACAGTTTCTCTCTCAACAGGCTTTCTCTCCACAGCATTTCTCTCCCCTCACTCACAGTGCATGTGCATGCAAACAGCATTTCCCCTCCTCCAGAAGCAGCTTCTCCTTAGCTCTAGCTGTCTACAGGGTTATTTCGTTAATACCAGTAGTCTAGTATGTGTAGGTAGATTGCCTTATTTTAACCCTTTTGAGAGTCATGTTGGAGACCGTAAAGAGTTAAATTAGTTGATATAGGCAGTATTTTTTGGTTCTATGTTATTCTTTTCTAGTAAGTGCACATGTTATATGTATGTGTGTGTATGGTGTATCGCTTCTGTTGCAGCATTTTCTAGCTTTTCAGCCGTCTGTTCTTAATCTTTAGCGGAAGGGTGTGTTTAGCTACATACAGAGGCTGGGGGAAAGGGATTTGTTCTGTCATTGCTTGGGATGATTGCCTGCATGCAGCGTGAGTACTGTGTTGGAGTCTGTATGTCTGTTGTTTCACTGTAGCCTCGTGTTCCAGGCCTTTTTCTCGTAACTGGGCAGAACAGCCTTCTCCATGCCTAGTTACGAGATAATATTTGGAGAGCCTTCTACCTCCATGTAAGCCTTTCTTGCCCGGGTTTATTTGTAGCCGTGGAGAAAAATTGGGGTGTGACTTGCTCCCCAATTTTTCTCTACGGCTGTGAGATAAAATCCTGGCAAGGAAGGCCTAGGTACAGGGCTAGGATTTGAAGGCCTGGATGCGAAGCTATGGTGATTTTCTGTCTGCTTATTATTATGAAATCATGCACTTCAGCTGCAATTCTCTTGGTTTTAAGTGTCTTACCTCAGCTAGCCTGCTGACTGGCATGACACAAGATGAAAAACAAAAGCATTGGTTGGCCCAGAACTCTTAAACGCTTTACCCTGGAGTCCAGAAAGTGCAGTATAAGAGCTTAAACCCCACTTTTGGTGTACAGATAAATATAGCTTCAATTGGAGCCCACCTCTTCTTCCCACAGGTGAAGGAGCTTCTGGCTTCATTCGGTGAACTGAGGTCGTTCAATCTCGTCAAGGACAGTGGAACCACCTTCTCCAAGGGATACTGCTTCTTTGAATATGTCAACCATGACCTTACTGATGTTGTGAGTGTTCTTAGTTGGTAGTAATAATATCCTGTTCTCGCCAGTTGTGGCTACTCACTAGCTTCGTTCCCACGCTCTTGGGTAAAAGTGAGCACTAAATGGAGGAAATGCAAACAAACGCGCTTTGATGTAGTTTTCTTGTATGAAAACATAAGAACGTGCCTGTTTAGACATTTTTTCCATTTAGTGCTCACTTTTACTAATGGTAAAGGGTCTTTTGCAAGTAATCAGTACACTGTTGGTCTATACCTTGCAGGCCATAGCAGGGCTGAATGGCATGCAGCTGGGAGATAAGAAACTGGTGGTACAGCGTGCCAGCGTTGGGTCCAAGACCCCCTTAATGGAGGCCTTGGAGGCTGGAATGGGGATGCCCCAGCCAATCAACATCCCTGGGCTGCACATTGAGGCTACCGCGCAGTCGGCTACGGAGGTGCTGTGTCTGATGAACATGGTCAACAAAGATGAGCTGGAGGACGATGAAGAATATGAAGGTGTGTCTGTCTGCCTGTATGTGTGTATGACATCGAGTGCAATCTTTAATTCATTTCCATCATCCCTGTAGGTATTATGGAGGACGTGCGTGAGGAGTGTAGCAAATATGGCCAAGTGCTCTCGGTGGAGATCCCCCGTCCTGTGGGAGGCATGGAGGTGCCTGGATGTGGGAAGGTAAGTGTGTACTTATGAATGTGCCTGTAGCCTTCAAGAGACCAAACCTACTTGATTTTTTTTATTGCTCAAGCTAGCTTAATCACAAAATTGACCCGAGTAGCAGACGAAAAAATAATAAAAATGAAGTCCTAAATTATGCTCGACATTCACTTTCTCCACTCTGCAAACTGCTCTTCTGGTAGACTTGATAATAAGTTTCTGAATGTTTTCTCCTGGCCATAAGTTTTGATCCACATGGTTCATGCAGGCTACCGTCTACGAGTGAGTGATAGCAAACATCATGTGAGACAATTCACTTTTTTTTTTACAAACAAATTGACCCTCTGGGCTCGAGCAACAAAAGATCAAGGGCCTTATAAAAATTTTGATTATGCATAGAAGTGGCTGTGCTTCTTTACTGCTTAAACTACCCACCAATATTTTAAAACAGTGCTGGGTATCTGCCACCCCGTGTTGTCTCCTCCCTAGATCTTTGTTGAGTTCCAGAATCCAGACATGTGTCGGCAGGCACACTCTGCCCTGGCGGGAAGGAAATTTGCCAACAGGGTGGTCGTGACCTCTTTCTTCGAGCCGGCCCAGTACCACCTGAAGAACTTTGTCAGCAGTTGAGATCAAGAGGAAAACTGGATATTTCTTATACCATAAACTGTGTACAATAGCAACTGCATTTTGCATAAAAAGGGGTGGATCTCATGCTGAATCACGTGTGCTAGGTTGCTATGGTGCTCAGATAATATAAACGTTACGCTATGAGCCGCAGAGAAGGCGTTAAACACAGCAAAGGCGCCAAGGGCAAGGCCCCCTGGGAGCGGGTCATCCGCTACAAGACGGCCCTGCACAACGCGATATACGACGTCATCCGTGCCCGAGGCTGGCAGGAAGTGAAGGACGACGGAGAGTGGGACTTCTACTGGTGCGACGTATGCTGGATGAGGGAACACTTCGACCACTGCTATCTGGAGGACCACCAGCGCGTCTGTCATTTCAGGTAGAGAATGCAAATTGTATTAAACCCACGTCGAGGTATTAGGAATATTACATTTGTGCCAAAAAACTGACTGTGATTTCAGCAATTACCTATAATTTAAACCCTCAGCTCTGTAGCTGCGTCCATATGCACATAATATTATCATAATATAGCTCTTCAATAAGTAGCTCAATATTAGCCATTTTGCTAGTCTTGCAGGCCAGACTGTGAAGAGTAGTCTGGTGACACATCCAGGCCTTAGCCTTGGATTCAGACGGTGACTTTCCTTGCAATAATTATACATTTCCGATTTCAAAGGCCACATGTTAAACAATTATGCAATCAGATTGCAGCTACACACGGAAAGCTATCAGACTGTTTTGCTTTTCACAGCCCGGACATGAGACTACCATTTTGCATGGATGATCATAAGGTTGCTGCATAGAAACGACTTATGTTTTCTTTCAGGAACCATTATGAACTCACTCGCAAGAACCTCATGGCCAAGAACCTCAAGAGACTGAAGAAGCAACTCGAGAAAGAATCAAAACTGGAGGCAGCCAAGTGTGATTTCTTCCCAACCACTTACGAACTACCCTCAGAGTACCACATATTTGTGGAAGAGTTCAAGAAACATCCAGGTACGATCTGGATCATGAAACCGGCCGGCAAGGCACAGGGGAAGGGAATCTTCCTCTTCCGGAAGCTAAAAGACATCACAGATTGGAAGAAGGACGATTACTTCCGTAAGGACGAGGATAAGAGTGATCGCGAGCCCCCGGAGACATACGTGGTACAGAGATACATCCCAAATCCTTACCTCATAGGTGGGAAGAAGTTTGACATCCGGGTGTACGTTCTCGTCACCTCTTACGTCCCTCTAAAAGCATGGCTTTACCGCAGCGGCTTTGCAAGATTCTCCAACACACGGTTCTCACTGGACTCCATCAGCGACACCTTTGTGCATCTCACCAACGTAGCCATACAGAAGACCGCTCCTGACTACGACCCAGAGAAGGGCTGCAAGTGGTCTCTGCAAGAACTGAGGCTGTATCTCACTGCCAAACATGGCCACGAGACCGTGAGACACGTGTTCCAGCAGGTGGACGACATATTCATCAAGGGACTGCAGAGTGTTCAGAAGATTATCATAAACGACAAGCACTGCTTTGAGCTGTATGGTTTTGACATTATGTTCGATGAGAACCTAAAGCCTTGGATCATTGAGGTGAACGCTTCCCCAAGCCTCACTGCTAGCAGCCCCACCGATTATGATTTGAAGGTAAGAGCTCATCATCTAATTAGTAATATCATGAAGGCTCATATGAGTCCACCCCCCCCCTTCCCTCCTTCCTCAACATAAAGGTAGGCCTTCTGGAAGACATGTTGCATGTGATAGACATGGAGGGACGGCTCAGCGGCAGTGAGAAGCGGATTGGGGGATTCGACCTGCTATGGAATGACGGTCCCGTTGCCTCCGATGAGCTTGCCCTACACTGCGGACAGCCTCCCACCTACTCCACCAACAGCTTCCTCGGCTGTTACAATAACCGCGAGGAGCATCTACGGCATCTCTTCAAACTCTCACCAGCTCACTTTCCTACAACCACACAATAAGTAAAATGATTAAGCCTAAAGTTGTGTATAGTGTGTCTGACCCTATTATTGAATCATTGCTCTGCTTTCAAAATTATTATCTATAGTGATATTGATACAGAGGTCCATTGCTGACTTAATTACGGACCTGTGAATTGGACGTCAGGAAGTGATTCTCAGTCTCAAAATCTGTTCAGCCTGGTGTGGTGCCAGAGAGTGCACTCCAATGTCGCCAAGTGCTGTGACAGCGGCGGCAAAGACGTCGCTGTCCACTGTCCTCCCTACCACGCCTCCCAGTAGCTCTTGCAGTAGCCGAGCAGACCCTGGGAGGAGCTGCAGCAGCTTGAGTGCCTCCTGAGTTCTAGGAGGGAGAGAGAGAGAATAGCTAGGAAGAATAGCGCTCATTTAATCAGGAGCACATTGAGCTGGCATTAATTAGTAGTGTACCTCTCCAGGAGCTGTAAGCTGGCGACATCATCACAGAACTGCGAGAGCAAGGGGAGCAGGAGTTTGGTGACATCATAGTGCAGCTGTGAGGCCCCACCCTCACTGAAGTTAGTGCTCAGGATCACCTAGGAAACGGAATTATTATATCACTACGGTAAAAGATGGCGAGCATTCTACAGTGCCTCCTTTAACCCTTCATCTGTGCAAGCTACAGCTTTTTTTCCTCATGGTGTGATTAAAAGTGCTGCAGAGTGAGGCTAGCCTGGAGTCTGTGTGCAGAGCAAGACAAAGCAATCGAGACTAGATTTTTGTCTTTAATTTTGTATCCAAGCCTCCAGCCATGCACATGGAGAAAAACATCATTCCTACATGGTTGTTTCAGAGAAAACTAGTTCATCCAACTTACATCTGAGACTAGAATCTGGTCAATTCTGTCCCCAATGCGCTCACAGAGAGCAGGTACAAGTACTTGGGACACGTGTCCCGAAATGAACTCCAGCTGTCCACTGAGAGTCCGTAGAAGGTCGGAGGCTGAGGAGGTAACGTCTGGGGAGAGGGGCGGCTTCTCCGGGACCATACTGTGCCACCTGGGAGAAGGGCAGGCCATTCCATTTAATGCTCAGCAACACTTGTACGCAGGTAATGCTCTACTGACAACTTAAGCTGATGGGGAATCTTTCTGGTCACTCAGATATTTCTATTTATGAGGGACACTAACACAACAGCCTTGGATGTTCAAGAACATACTTTTCCTTTTTATATTTCTTGCACTTTGCTTGGACGGTGCTGATCACACGTTGCTCCAGCGTTGCCTCCATGTCCCTCGCCAAAGAGGAGAAGACTTCTATGACCGTGTCAAAGGCGGCTCCTTCAGAAGAGGCAAACTCGGGGTCTTGTTGTCGTAGGACGCAGAGGGTGTCTATGTCTGGCAGAGGGGAGAGGGGCTGGGAAGTACCGTCTCTGTCGTTGTCTTTGAGAGATTGTGTTCCTTTGGAATGGTAGTAGAGTTGTAGATAAAACTGCGTGTGAGAGAGAGAGTGTGTGTGGTATGTGTGTGAGTGTATATGGTGAGTATGTATGCATACATCTGGTGTAATCCAGACTATGCATACCGAAGCATGTAATACAGTCACATGCAGCCACGTCTCAACTCTGTAGTCATTACTACACATCAGAAGTAGTGTAACGTCCTCAAAAAGCCATCACACTCGATACCACTCACCTTCTCCTCTCCCCAGTCCCGGAGCACATCCACAATGTAGCTGCTTGCATTGAGGTAGGCACAGAACTGCGGCACCAGTGGGCTGGTATGTAGTAGAATTACATTACATCATCACTTTGTATATCCACTGTACAAAAAAAATCACCATTACATCACCATTACCTATGTGAGACCTTCTGGGCAGCAGTGGCCAGGTCATGGTGGAACTCCAGCAGGAGGTCAGTCTGCAGCTCCAGGAACCGGAGCTGGGAGGCGGGGCTTGAGAGGGTGCGGTATCGGTCTAGATGGGAGGAGTTCGGAACAGATAGGCAAGGAAGTCGTTTCATTTACTCGCTATGCAAACACTGTATATGTATACAGACAAAAAAATGCGATAAGCCTGCAATCTGATTGGTCAGTGGATTACACGTAAAAGTGAACTACTGTGAGTCCAGTGACCTACCGGTGATGCCTGCGATCAGCTGCATGAGACCCTCCGTGCACTCTGGCACTCTGGTCTCGTCTGCTCCCTCCAGACTGGCGTAGGCCGGCTCCCAGGCGGTGGGGGAGGTGGTGATGGCACTCAGGCGCTCCACTGCAACTGGGGGAGGGCGAGGGGGAGTGTGTGTGCGTGTGTGTGTGGTGCAAATAGTATACACGGGATAAGAGCTAATGTGTGCTGTGTGTTGGATGTGTGAGCAAGGAGACCCTTTACCACTATGATGTAAGGGGGGGAGGGGGAGGGGTAAAAGTGAGCACTAAATGGAGAAAATACAAGCAAACATGTAGTGTTCTTGTACAAAAACATCTTGTTTACATGTTCTCCTGTATTTGCTCCTCACTTTTACCCCCCATTACATCATAATGGTAAAGGGTCTATTGGCTAGGCTACAAATGGAAGTATTAACTTTTCTCGTGCTAAGCACCTAATTAGACTGCATAAGCAATAGTTGTGGGAAACAGACTGGGACCACGTACATCCTTTCTCGAGTGAGAGCCACTTGTGTAAGGGCACCTCCTCCAACAGCACCTGCAGGGGAGAGGGGTGGGGCTGGGGATAGCCGAGGACAGTCCGTAGCTCCTTCTCGAAGAGCAGCAGTTCGTCCACCAGGTGAGACATGAGGAGGTCGTCGTAGACCACCGAGGGAAGGTCGTGGAGGAGCTTGGCTTCCACCTCCTGCAGCAGTCCACGAATGAACTCCACCTGCCGGCCAGGGAGGAAGAGTGTGTGGATATTTCAGGGTGTTGTCATGAGCCTGTGAAATCCTATGACATATAAGAGTCTATAAAATGGTTCATAGCGTCCGATAAAAATTCTATGAAAAAAAATTCTGCATGCCATGGTACTCAATGTAAACATAATGAAATTTCTGTGCAAGGGTTTGCATGGAATGAGCTTAGCCTCGTTCCCAGGCTCCACTCTGCTAGCCTCGGTCCCAGGCTCCACTCTGCAGCTTTTGTTGCACCATGGGAAAAAAACATCGTGGCCATACGCCATCTCTAGAGGGGGTTGGGTTGTATGCACACAGCTACAGTTTTGAGAAACCATGTTGCGATCGGCTAATGTTTGGTGAGAAATTTTATTACATGAGCAGTCTAGTAAATTCCTTGAATAATAAGGACATTGCAACAAACGTTGCCCGGTCCCGAGCACTCTCCTTTTGGTGCCGTATCACATACCCTTGCATCCAGATGGCTGAGTGCCGACTCTTCAAGGAGGAGCTGTAGTCTGTTTTCCAGGAAGTAGGTGTGGTCTCTTATCCAGGCCGAAATTTGAGTGAAATACCACTCTGGCTACACAAAAAAGAATACCACCACACATACAGCACCCATTAGCTCTTGCCCCAGGCTCTCTCATCTACAGACACATTAACTCTTGCCCCAGGCTCTCTCATCTACAGACACATTAACTCTTGCCCCAGGCTCTCTCATCTACAGACACATTAACTCTTGCCTCAGGCTCTCTCATCTACAGATTATTAACTCTTGCCCCATCTACAGACTATTAACTTTGTCCCAGGCTCTTTCATTTACAGACACATTAGCACTTGCCTCCAGGCTCACTCCAGTCTCACTCCTCTAAAAACACCAGGGAAGAGTTACAGGAGTGAGTCTGGGCTTGAGGCTAGCTAAGAGAGTAATTTAAACCTTTTCTTTTGAGTTTGTTTTCTTCTCTCCGTAGAAGTGAAACTTGAATCTTTTTCTCAGTGGCTCCAGCAACAGCTCAATCGGCAGGATCACATGATCCTTGAGGGTGGGCGGTACCCCTGGTGGAGGGGTGGCGCTGGTACCCTCGTCCAGTTGCAATAGCAGGCGGAAGAGCTCTGCGAATCGCTTCTGCTGCTTGTCCCAGAGGTCGAGAGTTTTGGAGGAGACAGAAGAGGTGAATGGCCACTTTAGCTCCTTCAGGATCTGAGAGAAGGCACTACAGGTGGAGAACAGACGTACAGTATGTGTTCGAGACCACAGCCATATTCTCCACTACCCTCATTCCCAGTTTCCCAGAGGGTTTTGAGCTGTAAAAAAAGTGCATAGCAAAGAAACCTTGCGGAGTGGAGACTGATACACGACACAACAAAGCTGTGAAGTATAACCTCGAGCCCAACCTCGGCCTCCCATCCCCATATGTTTATCTCACAGCACCAATTTTTTCTCCATGGCTCTGGGCATGGGAGGCCTGGGCAAGAAGAGGATATAGTAAAGTGGGGGCAGACACAGAGCTACGTGTATAAGGAAGCAAATGCATAACATAAGCCCAAGCATCTTTAGGAAAATCTGCAGGCTACACTTTCAATTCCCCAAGAAGGCTAGAATTGTACCTGCTCCCCGATTTGTCTCCGAGGCTGCAAGGAAAGCCTGGGTACGGTTACTCTGTCTTGCGTTATGATAAATTGTGTGTGGTGTGGGGAACATTATCGTGCATGGCCCCACCTGGAGAGTTTCTCTCGGAGCTTCTGGCGCCAGTGCTGCCTGGTGGCAGCTGCAAACCTCTGCAGGTGGGAGCAGCTAGAGGGCTTCAGGGCGGAGCAGAGGGCATCCAGCTGAGAGTGACCCTCCACAGCCTCAGATAGAGAGCCGGTGTGGAGATGGGAATCAATCTGAGAGCTATATAGGAGGGGAAGAAAAGAGAATCAAAAGGTGACACCAGGGATACCCTGTTCTGGTCTGAGTTGGCTACTGGTAACTGTAGCAGTTGATGGAACTGAGGCTATGGAAATGGAAAATCATGAGTATACTGTACTGTATATCTGAGATATTGAAAGTTATCGCAAACACTGAAAAAATGAACTATGCTGTAATAAGTGCATGTCTTGAAACATTTATGTGGATGTGTGTGTGTGTGTGATGTATATAACCCTAATCCCAACCTCACTCCTCTGGAGGAGTGAGCCTGCAACTGAGGCCACACACACACACACACACACACACACAGGTCTGAGTGCCTCCTACCTGAGCAGCTGCAGTCTTCTCATCCACTGGAGGTATGCCTGCAGGTGTTCTAGCTCCGCCACTTCCCTCACCAATGGCCGAATCTCCTTAACACACTCCCTCGCTCCTTCCTGCAGTAGCCCCCCTCTCAACCCTCCCACCCCACCCCTCACATCCCCATCACCACTCAGAGAAATGCAGGTGTCCCGCAGACCCTCCAGCTCGGAAATAGTACTCCGTACATCTCCCACCACCAGCTGCCATTCACTGTGGCTAGCTTCTCTTATCGTTCCCGACAGCTGCAAACATGGTACGAATGGCAGTCATTGTCCTTACTTTTCAAGGAATGTCACCCAGATTCTGATTGAGTATTGTATTAACCTTCTGAATGGTACCCTGAGGCTATCATTATTAAAGGTTCAGAAGCTAGTGCATAGATAGATAGATATTTTTACGTCCCACCACATGGGCAGCAGGCCAAAAATCTGGCCTATGAGACAGTACAGTAGAATTATAACCAAAATAACATGTGAAGAAAGAGAAAAGATTTATAGGGAAGGAGTAGGTTAGGGTTAGGGTGCATATGTGAATATGAGTTTAATTTGGAAAGAAATCATACTACATCATTTCGGCTAGACCATGGTTCCAACCCTTTCTTACAACACAGCGAGTGAGAAGGAACTGCTGGAATCAGTATTAGTCCACTTTGTAGTTTGACACAATTTCTTAATTGCTACGGATTGGTCCCACATATATAGTGATAATGATATTATGATTATATGCCCGTGGGACCAATCCATAGCAATCCACACCTGGTTCTGCAAGGAGTCTCTCTCCTTTATTACACTCCTCAACAGGTCTGGGAGCAGCTGGAAATTATCACTGAGACTATCATCGAGGAACTCGTCCATAACTTAACTGCACGTGTAACCTTGGCGGGGTTTCCCCCACTTACTTGTCGTGTAACGTCATTACACTCGGGAAGCGACTGCGCTGCCAAATTTTATTTTACCAGGCATGGGTTCCAATGGCTTTAATTATTAGCTCATTGTAGTTACTTTGGGTTTATTCCTGTCCACTTTAATAACAGTACTCTTTGTTCACGAAGATCCTTTTAATAATATTACTTTGCCTCTGGTGGGCGCTAAAAAGATTTTTTAACTTCGCTGGGAAAATGGACTTCAAGAAGTTGATGCAGTACGCTACAGCCAACCAGATGTTGACTGAAAAGAAGGTGAGGGTATGAAGAAAAATGTATTGTATAAATAAATTTACTGTGGAAAGTGTATGTACTACTTGAAGTGACTTGTAAGTGCACTGTGACGTGTGTATCCATGTAGCCACTCATATCAAACCTAACATCCTGTGTGAACAGAGTTGAAAACCTATTGCCTGTAGAAGTGTTTCAAAATGGATCAAGAACTTTGATTGGTGAAAATCGTTCTTGATCGCTTGATTGCTCCTTCTGAATTTCTTGATCACTTATCTGTGACGTCACATGAAAACGCTCTATGGATACTTTTGATAATACAATCTAATGGGTGTGGTCAAATAATACATGAACGCTAGCTTATAATATTAATAACTAGTATTATACTATGAAGAAGTCACACGACGTAATGAGACTCATGTGACCTTATTCCTATGTGAGTAATCATGATATATGTAGAGCCTTTGATTCCCAAGGCTACTTCAGCCTAACTGGACCTGAAAATTTCTTAAAGCACTGAATTATGTTGCAGCTCAGTAGAAATCTAACCTTTGAGTTCTGTCGCTATAGAGTCTTTGCAGAAGTGTACTAGAGAAATTGAGCATTGCATAATTCTTGGAAGGTATTGCAGTCACATCACGGAAATTAATCGCCCTACCATAAGCTCTAAGGTATGGCATTCAGATCGAGACTGCCAGCTAGCCTTTCAGTTGCTGGTCACTGCTGCACTGCCTCATAGCCCTGACCTGTAGTGTCTACTGCGGGTCTCTGTTGGAACTCGTAAGTATAGCCTCATACCCGGCCTCCTGTCACAGATTTTTTTTGCAGCTGTGGAAACGAACTGCGTTTTTTTTCCACGGCTGCAAAAAAGGCTGCGACGTGAGTCCTTGGTACGGGGCTAAAGGATGTAGTCGTTCTTGTCTTCGCTTCCATCATGCACAAATTTTCAATTTTCTTCACCAGCATGAGCGGCAGAAGCAGCGTCGGGAAGAGGAGCAGCACGAGGAGATGGTCAGACAGGTGGAGGAAGAGCGGCGAGCAGCCAGACGCCTGAAGGAGGCCCGGGCTAAGGCCGAGAAGCAGAGGAGAGAGTACAAGGGACTGACTGACAGAGCAGTGCAAGGTTGGTGGGGATAAGATTTCAAAGAGGATCTCGGTTGGTTCTCAGTATTCATATCGATTAGGTTCTCTTTCTACCAACCACAAATTGGCTCACCAACATATCATCAAATGCCGACGTTTCAACTGCTGGGCTGCAGTCTTCATCAGAGCAGAACATCAACAGAGAGTACGAGTTCTGCCTGTAGTCTCTGATGAAGACTGCAGCCCAGCAGTTGAAATGTTGGCATTTGATGATATGTTTGTGAGCCAATTTGTGGTTGGTAGAAAGAGAACCTGATCAGGATAAGATTTGTCTGGATGGCACAGTAATCTGTAGAGATTGGGGATGTGTGTGTGTGTGTGCATGTGTGTGTCTGTGTGTGTGTGTGTGTGTGTGTGTGTGTGCGCATGTGTATGTGGGGGTGTGATTAGAGCAACACATGTACATGGTAAATGGCTGATCCCTCTAAAACCGATTCCTGGTCTTGTCCTTGGCTGCTCGTCTAGCTTTATATCCATGTCTGCTCATATCAAGGAGGAGATCACCTCCATACACAGACTCTCTGCCTAGATCAGCAGGGATAAGACTATGAGGGTGACAATACACTGTACAAGAGCTCAATGTATGGGTTAGGCTAGTCCGTGACATTTCTTTTCTCGAATGAAGAGGGGGCTTCTCGGTTGGCTCTGGCATGTGAAAGGCTCTCTGAATTCCAACTTTAATTCAGAAAGAAACTTTGCCCCCCCCCCCCCATTCTTATTCAACAATATAATATATAGAACAGTCATTATATTATTCAGCTACAAAGTAGATCTACATGTGATAGTGAAATGTCTCATTAGCAGCTTTTGTCCCGCTCTGCAGCCAAGCAAGTACCGTCTTGTAATTCAACACCCAATACCACATCTCCTGCTGTAACGACTGCAACCAGCAGCAAGCCTAAAGCGGAGAGTACTGGAAGTAGCACTGTTAAGCAGAAGGCGAGTAATTCCACCACGGGGAGCAAGTCTTCCTCACAGCCTCAAAAGCAAATCCATAAACAGCAGCAGCCATCAAACCCTACGCCACCAGGCGTCTCTACGAGCTCCAAGGGCAAGATGAAGACACCCGTCAACTTTCAGGACTTGTTAAAGATTGCACAGAAGAAATCCGGCGAGGTGGCTGAGAAGGAGAAGAACAGTAAACTGATTATGAGGGGCTCCCCCCCAAGTCGGGGGACGAGTCCTGCAGACCCGGGCTCTAAATCCACGCCCACTGGTGCGAGTACTTCCAGGGGGGGTTCCCCTGTGGGAAAGTCCCTCCTTGATCGAGCCAGTTCCCGGGTAAAAAAGAGAACTCACAATGAAATGGAAAAGACTGCAAGCAGTGACAGTGTTTCTACAGTTGTGCTTAATAACAGCCCCGTTGATATGGCAGGCAAAGGTGGTAGGAATCCACCAGTTGAGAATGGTGTGTATCCTCACGGGGCGGCCTCTTTGCAGCAGAGGGGTGATATAAGATCCACAGGCGGTGCTAGTGTCATGAGAGACAGACCATTACAGCCTAAAGCACCGGCACAACCTCCAGCGAACAGAACTCACGTCTCACCGCCACTGCCGCAAGCACACCAGAGGCAGAGACCCAGGGCGAGAATGGACACAATGAAGTCAAAATCTTTCTACGGCGCGGCCAGTGCCAAGCTAGCTGCGGGAGAGCGGCCGGCCTTCCGCACCAAACACACTCCCATGAAGTACACGAGCACTTGGGTCGATGAGATGTCCGACTACATACAGAAAAAGGGTCATAGACTCGAGGGTGAAGGAGAGGAAGATGAGGAAGATAAGGACGACTTGGCCGACTTTGTGGCGTCGGATGACGAGCAAGAGCTGGGGGAAGACGAGGACTACTCTTCAGCCATTCGTCAGATATTCGGCTATGACAAGCGGAGGTATTTTTTTTATAGCATGGGAGGATTTGTTAATTGATTTAACTTTCCCTCTGACGCATAAATTAAATTTTATAGCTGTAGAGCTAGCCTTGTGCAGTGGCCTCCACGCCCAGATTTCTGTGATTGAACTTGGAGTTCAAGGCTGCTGTAGCCCTACTACCCACATTTTTTTAAACAAATAGACTACTGTATATACTCCTTTGACTCAAATGCAGGTTTGCTGAAGAGAAGTTTGATGATCGAATGATGGAGTCAAGTTACGCCCAACAAATGTTTGAAGAGCAGAGAAGGTAGTGATCCTCACCTTTAGCTAATTAGCTAACTAATTAATTAATTGATTAATTAATTAACCCAGTGGCTCCTATAAAAGAGGAAGAAACTTGGGGTGGATATTATGGCGGGTTTGTCCCAAACCTGTGGTTGTCTGAATTGGCTACTAATACTAAAAATAAATCTCTCCTTTCTTAGTGCTAAAATTGGCCGAACAGAGGATGAGGAGGATGTACGGAGGGAACAGGTGGAGCTAGCCCAAAAGAGACGGAAGAAAATGGGCCAAGAACATCCTGGGGGAAAGCCCCTTGTTCAGACAAGACTCCACTTCCGATAGCAGTGTTAACACCAGACTAGTCTGACCGCTTCGTGAATGACCAACTGCTTGCTTGGCAAGTGACTGATAACTTGTCATCGTGACACAGATCACCTCTCACAAATTCTTCATGGTGCTATTGCTACCCCTACTGCTATAATATTTACCATGATGTAGGTTTATGTCTCATTTGCGTGCTGCACACAAGCCAGGGGGAGAGAGTAAATTATATCCTAGTTGCACTGTCGCAGGTGGGAGAATATGGCGTCCTCTCGAAAGTGGTTGAGTCAAGAGCTCCCTTCCATTCCAATTGAAGCTCAGCAGTAGTCTCGCATGGCCAGACCTTTACGAGACTAGCTCAGCCAATCAAGAATTTTTTTGCATCTCCATTCAGTCACTGCACGTGTATTTAAGGATAAGCGTATCAAGAGCTCATCGAACCCACCACAATACTGTAAGCAAGTGTGCATTTGAATTTTCCTAATGACTTGTCATTCTGTTCAGTAGCCATGCAATGGCGTCATATAGCAGTTTCAGCCGGGCGCGCGCGAAGCGTGACAGGTATCCTTACTAAGAGCTTTGTTTACTGGGATGCTAGGAAGAAGAAGAAATTATATGGCGATCAGGATGGTGTAACCTCTGGTTGCTCTTGCGTATAACATGCTTCAGACAATTCAACCTTTTCAAACACGAGCACAAAAAATATGCAGATGTTCCCCCCGCTCCCAATGCAATACCGCAAATTAGTCTCGTGCTCAGACCGTCAGGCACGCAGGTGTTTCTATAAACGCACAGGGTTGGATGGGATACATGTACTGAGATATCAGAATGGCAGGCTACGGTTTCGGATGGCCAGACTGGCTGGCGATTTTCTGGCGGGCTTACATTCACTTTTCATTGGTCAGAGCATAGCCTACAGTAGCTCAGTTTATTGGAGAGATAGTTGTATATGACTACATTAGTTCCATTCCAGTCCATTCCATTCCAGTCCATTCCTCGTACCCAGGCCACACCCCCAGAGTTGAACGCGAATTTCGGCGCGCACAAAAACTAGAGAGGAGCTGCATTTTATCAGTATTGAGTTTCTTGCCATTCCATTCCAGTCCATTCCTCGTACCCAGGCCACACCCCCAGAGTTGAACGCGAATTTCGGCGCGCACAAAAACTAGAGAGGAGCTGCATTTTATCAGTATTGAGTTTCTTGGCTGTGTGAAATGTGAGTGTTTTGCTGGTGCAGTTTCGCATTTTAACTTTGCATTGTGTGTGGCAACCAAGCTAACATGGGTTGGAGCATGTATTCCGCCTGGTCTGCAGAACACTAGCCTCGCCGACTGCGTGGCCTGGGACACGTGACGAGGAGGCTATGCAGAAACTAGACCTGCAGCTAATAATGCTTTTTATTTATGTGCCTGCTTCTCTCACCCCCATCCAGTCATTGCAAGACTGCAAGAGTTTCCACAGCCGCCGCCCTATAACTACCGAGCACAGCTTATCCCAGCCAGCCACAAGCTGAAGCACAAGCTTATCCCACATCCCAGCCACGACCACAGCCACCATCCTACCAAGCACAGCTCAACACAACAGGAAAATGTGAGACGCTATACTAGAAGGTGTATGACTTTAAAGCATGCGTGTAAAGTAAGTACTTGCACAGGTATATGGTCGCAGTCAAAAATGGAAGATTTGTGGCACCTACAAATCATCCAAAACTGGAAGTGAATTCAAATCTTCCATTATTGGAAGGTTTGCATCATCCAATTTTGGAAAGTTTATTTAATTAAAATAGTCTTTCATTATTGGAAGGTTTGTGTCATCCAATTCTGGAACGCGGGACGTGGCTGACCAGTGCCGGTACACGATAATCATCAAGTTGGTTGGTATTGTTATTATTATGTGTAATGGTATTAAAATTGCAGTAGTCATACACTGTACATGTATATAATATGATCTTGGTGAGTAGTCACAATGCTATGTAGTTGTATGCATGAACTGCTATATAGTGCATGTTTTTAGGATTGCACAAAACACTTTGCTCGCAATCTTAGGATTGTGCAAAACACTCTGCTGTGCAATCCTAGGATTGTGCAAAATATCCTGCTGCACAATCCTCAAAACACTCTGCTGCGCAATCCCAGGATTGTGCAAAATATTCTGCTGCGCAATCCCAGGATTGTGCAAAACACTCTACTGCGCAATCCCAGGATTGTGCAAAGCACTCTGCTGCGCAATCCTAGGATTGCGCAAAATATTCTGCTGTGCAATCCCAGGATTGTTCAAAATATTCTGCTGCGCGATCCTAGGATTGTGCAAAACACTCTGCTGCGCAATCCCAGGATTGGAAACCTTATATCAACTTCACTTCCCTTCATACACTACTCATCCACACATCTCGGCTAATGACTGTGACACTGCAGTGAGGCCAATCCCACTTCCAAATTTCCAAGCTAGTGATACTATAAATATATAGTTTCTTCTCATTCACTTTCTATCTTTAAACGTTCTTTAATTACCTTTTTCTTTCCCCTGGGTACTGGTACATACTATATTTTTGTCATTGGCATAAATTTTCATAGAAAAAATACTGCAAAGTTGACAACGTTCCATCTCTATAGCCCTAACCAATAATATTTATATATGTATTAGCACTGATTGCTTGAAGACTGTACTTCCTCCACAGAATTGTGTTGGAGGGTGTCAGTGGCTGCAGAGCAAACTTCATTTGGATTCTGGAGGGAGGTTGCTCATAGCTGTAGACCAAATCTCTTCCGCTGGTTTGGGTGTGTCATGCATTAGCTATAGCCAGCCCAGATCGGGGAGGCTCATGGTGTGGGTGTGTCATGCATTAGCTATAGCCAGCCCAGATCGGGGAGGCTCATGGTGTGCTGTTGTCAGCTGATTGTGTCCTCATGGACTAGCTAACAGTGACCTTGTCTACTGCACGGGACACTGGAATCCCCTGCCATCACATCATATCCCTGGCCAACGTTTGTTATACCTCAGCGTTGATGCCATCAGCCCCAAGTCTTGTCTACCCCTTATATAAGACTATGCATATATGGCATTCCTACCATAGAACAGTGTTTGTGATGAGAGGGAGAGAGACCCACGCTTGAAGCTAAAGCCTCAAGAGTTGGGCTGAACTAGCAAAGTCCGTAGACCCCTCTTGAGTTGTCTAAAGCCCACTAGCTATCATCGCTATAGCTACAAGAAGCTAAAGGCTTCACAGTAGGCTAGCCTGACGCTCACCTCCAGAGATTCAGTTGGGTTGCCAGACATGCTATTTGGCTTTTCCCAAAACCTTGGAGCACTAATGCCATAGGTGTATAGGCGCTTATTACCTAGTTAACCCAGTGCTGGGTTGAAGTCACCCTTCATGTAGTGTATATAATAATTATAGACTCATAGCAATGGGGGGTGCCAAATTGTCTCCCTGATAGCAGTGAAAAAAGTGCTAACTGTATTAGCATGGCTGAAAGTCCTATACAATATCATGTATGCATACACTAACTACTACAAGCTACGTAGCTAATTAACAATTCATATTCGTACTTCTGAGTTCTCTACATACAGTCAGATCTAGAGGACGTTTGCTCAGAGCAGGTGGCTTAAGCCCAAGAAGATTGCAACCACCGTTAATGTCCAGAATGAGAGAGCTGTGCATGTGTGTGTGTGTGTGTGTGTGGAAGGAGGAGGGGAGAAGGGGGTTAGTGAGGCTACTAATGTTTGTTACTAGGTGGGGGCAAACTTGCTAGCTACACTGCCAGATCATCAAAGATTAGCCTTGGCTGACATCAGCCGGTATTGCCATGCAAAACTTAGCACACTACATGTAACTGCTTCTCTGTGGTGCATATATATTTAATTATATCAACTCTGGACACTAGTTATACTACAGACCAGATATTTGCAGAATAGAAATTGAAACTCTGCACCTACCTTTGGCAACTGTAAGTCCACCTAAAGGGACAGAAAACAGGGGTAAAAATCAATTCAAGTACTTCCATGAGAATTAATAGAGCTCAAGTAATAATAATTATACAGTGAGGCTTCTTATTAGTTTCATATACTGTACCAGAGGCCTTCACACCCAGATTTAGAGTATATCTCACAGCTGTTGAGAAGCACTAATTTTCCTCCGTAGGATCTCAGACGCAACATATCCGGCTCTTTGTAGCTAGTAAACTGTCCATGCAGTGTAATAAACACCGCCTTCAAATAGTCACTGCCCTTGTTCAAATAACTACTGCAGGCTGTTTACATACATTTACTCTAGAGTATGCATGTTAACATTGTGGCTAAGGCAGACGTAAATGTGGAAAACTAAAAGTACTGCTTACCACAAGTGGGATTGTCTCCAGACGGCGCTTCAGCACCTGTGGAAAAGAAATATGCATCCATATTCTCCTGTGTAAACATCCATGTCTATAGATCTTAGTGAGTCAGTCTCTGTATACAGTAGTCTCGTTCCCAGCTCCTCAAAATTCCCATATTGGTGTTAGAGTGCATTCGTGTGATGACCTATACACTTAGTAAGTAGTACATACACTTGTGCTACATGTGTAGCTTACTTTCTTCAATTGTTGTTGTCACGAGTGTGGCATAGAACCTGTTACTGGTGCCTGGAGTAAACTCCTGAACTACTGCATAGCTAAAGACAAGACAAAAATACATAAAATTTTAATACCATCAGTTACAAAGTGCCCTATAAGGCCATGCAAAATAAATTCACAGTTTCTTGTCCTGTAAGTTGCAGGCACTTGATTTCGATATTAAATTTTGATGCCAGTTAATCGAGCCACTTCCTATAGACCCTGATGTGCTCATGGCAACGATCACCGAAGCGACAATTCTAAGGTGCTGTATGCCCCTTCCATTTCGTGTTTAGCCTGTTCTGCCCGAGTAGTAGTATTTTGCAGTCAGAAAGTGATTACAGAATGAACATTGGTCTTATGCACTGGTAGGTGTGACCCATAATGCAGCTGGCAGTGGCACTTTAAATAAAGTACCGATACAGGAGTGTCATTCTGCTAGCTCCGTATGGCTTATAATTTTGCAAGATGGTGAATACGATGTCAAACTTGTGCACATGTATACTAGTAACTTCCATTGAACCCCCCCCCCAACATCGACTATGAGGGCTCAAATTTTACACACAGGAAAAGGACAAGAAAATGGATATTAAGGTTGTATGCATGGCCTGCATACAAGTAGCCAGTTAGTAACACATCCTGGATCGGAATTAGTAGGTAGTCTGCATTTGCACTATCAGACACCAACTTAACATACATTATACTCACAAGAAGCGTATGTCACCAGTTCCATTGGGAGGTGCAGTCCACGTCAGTAGCTCACATATCTTATCCATTGGGTTGCTATGGGTTACAGCACTCTGTCAGACCATACCAGGGAGAAGAGTGATATGTATTTTAAATACGAACCACACATCTGTCTGCCCCTTTTAAACTGATATACATATTTATGGGCATTAACTAACTGACAATGTTCATTGATGCACCAGCTGCTTACTGAGGCTCACCCATCACATCATTATTCCACCTCCCTATTAATTAAATCACCAAAGCTAATGTTACTCCACAACCACAGTGCCATAGTGCCAATATTAAAATTAAATCAATAGTGCTATACTATAATACAGCTGGATTTAAAGTGCAACTTAACCAGCAATAAAGTAGCAAAATAAACTAGTTAGTATACCGTAGCTGGGGTGCAGGCGCTGGCCTCAGTGTTGTCAGTGAAGTCACTAAAGGTACCCACAGCAGTGGTATTGTCAGCAGCAAGTCTTGCCTGCACCAGAAGACCCCTGTATGATGCTCCGTTAGTAGCATCCTGGATTGTGACTGGAGAGTGGGCAAAAAATGAGAGAGGCAGTGAGAGTGTGATCCCCCCCCAAGCAGGGAGTGAGCTCTAGGCATGAGACTGCAGCCAGACCAACGGTGACTGAAAAGGACATGTGTAGGCCGCTGCGGCAATGAGTTACTGAATTTGGAAGTCAGTCGGGAAATAGGTGCTCAATACAGAAATTGGCTTCCAAACTTGGGGAAATACTTTGCCACACCTATTTCATTAACTTGATCCATTGCACTGGCGGTTACCAGAGGTGGCAATTAAGTAGTCTCGGGTACCCAGACCCGTCGAAAATTGTAACAATTTTCGACGGGTCTGGGTACCCGAGACTAGCAATTAAGCATCAACACTGAACAACTACAAAGGAGTCAAGGAGGGTGCAAAAGTGTTTAAGTACCACTATCACAAATACTGAACATGCAGCCACAGCTTCTTGGTAGGGAATTTACCTATTCTTCGTAGTTTTAGCGTAGCTAGCTATGATTATTTTCGGCTGAACTGCCTATTGTTCTCACGTTATTCCCGAGCTGCAATTCCACAGTAAGAAAATATTAATGTGCATGCAACACTTAATCAATTCTGCACGCAGGCATGACAAGCTATTACCAGTAATACTGCTAGTCTCGCCAGACCCTCGCACCCCTGCGATCGCTACTACATGGCAATCCGCACTTAATTATTTGACCACGCTATATAATAACGTTACAAATTCAGCAGACACAGCTGCTGTAGCGCAGACCAGCTCAGTGCTGTAGCGCAGACCAGACCCTACTCCAGGGGTGCGAGGGTCTGGCGCGCGAGACTATATAAATACTGCTCGTTCCCGATACAGTCTATATTCCCCGCCTACTGGGTTAACGTTCCGCATATTATTAATATTCCCGCATTTAATATGCTCGATGCTTGCTCATGTCTACATAAAATTATGCCGGCATGATCCTACTCCTCGGCCACCCTCGAGGTTTGGCCATGCGAGACTGCACTATCGGCAGAAAGCGGATGCCACCTCGCATGAAGCACGAGGTTCGAAACAAGGCAAAAAAAAAGTCTGCCAAGGTCTGGCTCAAATGCGAAACGATTATACAACAAATACTCGCATATACTAAACCGTTGGGGGCCCATGGCGCTACTGAATAAGTTGTAGCACTTACGGTAGTACTGTACTCCAGGGTAGTAGCGATAACCAGGGGTTTGCATGTCGATGTAATAGCGGAATCCTTGCAGGCTCAGCTGGTAGGGGGTGGCAGTAATGTCAGTTGGGTTTGCCACTTGGTTTACTGGATTAGCGCTAGCGGCCGGGGAGTGCCCCACTGGGAAGATGTTGATGCAGGCGGCAGCAGGAGCCCCACCAGGCAGTGCGTAAACCTGCACTGCTGCAGCCAACAGGAAGACCGCTACTGCAAACTTCATTCTCGCTCACCTGCAGAAGTTAAAAAAAGACTGCGTCAACAAGTCACTGTTACACATTTATTATTATATAGGCTGCCGCTGTTACAGTTTTTAACTCGTGGTATTAGCAACAAATCGAAGTACTTTTTACTCACTGAATAGTACTAGCAAAATACACTTTTCTGCAGGACTGCAGGGCTACAATTTACAGCGTAATATATAGGCCTTGATACAGTACAGGATGTGCATATGACGTAACGTGTATGCGATACGCGCGTATAATCGCGGTATACATGTACATAGTTGCCTGGTTATATGAACTTTAATGAACTTTAATGAAAGCAGTCTAGATATAATGTTATATACACATGGCACCAAGTCTTGGAGCACCTGTTGAATAAAAAAAGACAACAATTTTTATTGGGTAGGAGACTTATTCCCAAGCTGCAATTTCACAGTAAGAAAATAAGAAAAGCTACTTACAAGGATGTTGCATTGCCAAGATTCAGAGCTCCGACTTTAGCGTCTGTGCTTTATTGCTTCCTTCACCTCCTTCATCTCCAGCAGGAGCTAGGAAGAAGATAACAGACATAGTTGGTACGAAGATTGCTTTACATTTTTGTAATCTGTCTGTAGTAGTCACGCAAACAATCCATAGGCAATCTGTTTTAATTCTTTGAGCTAAGAGCGTTTTTCAGAAACAACCGTATCACTGATCTTCACCGGAAGATCGTGTATCAGCACATTGCAATGAACAGTAGCTTGTTGTACAGTTACGTAACCTCTTATGGAAAACACACTTTTCGAACGGCAACAGTTTTTTTGCACACATGGTAAGTCATGGAACATGCAATTTTGGAACGTTACTGCAATCCACTGTATGTCCAGCACACCGGAAGTTTAACATCAAGCTAGGTTTAGTATTGGTTAGATGACAGGCAGTGGTATAATTATAGTAATAATCTTGCAGGTCACAAAATCACCGACTCAGAGTCAGTACTTCAGTTGATGGGTTATGGATCAAAATATATAGTCCTAGAGTGAACTCATAGACACTGGGTGCACGGTTATTTGTGGGTGGTGTAGTTACTAGTTATCTATAGTACTGAGTTCACATGCTTACCTTCTTTGAGAATGTTGCTTTTCATTGTGGCATAGAAGAGGTTGTAGTGTGTCCGCCTGAATCTCACCACCACTGCAGACCTGCACAGGTACAGCCGTAGTATACAGGGTAAGGAAAGGAAGGAGGGAGGGGAGGAGAGGGGGGGTAAGCGTACAGAAATTGGAGAGGTCCGGTTCCCCTTTTTGGTGCAGTCCATGTAAGGATTTCTGATGTCTTGTCATCACTGTTGCTATGAGTGACAGCACTCTATAGGAGATAATGGAAAGCAGCTGTCACTGGGAGAACACTGGTATGAAGGTTATACCCAGCCTCCACTCCACAGCTCGTAAAAAAAGAAGAAAACTTATGAAGCTTTTTTTTCACAATAAATTATGTGCAGCAGAGTGGAGACTGGGAATGGGGTAAGGAGACTGGGAATGAGACTGGAGATACCTACAGACTCCTATACCTCGAAAGGAGTACACAAACTCTCTTCGCTGTTGCTGGTGAAGTCGCTAAAGGAGCCCACGGGAGACTCATCGGCCACTGTCCTCGCTTGCACCAAGAACCCCCTGAACATCTCTCCACCACCAGAGACCGTTACTAAGGGATACGGAAAAGAAAGTGTAGGTTAGCCGAATGTCAGCCTCTTCTTCAAGAGCCCACATGAGTCGCCAAGCTACCTCTGGTGACTTATGAACGTAGACCATATTGGATGATGTCACATTATTGACTCATATACGAGAAGAAGCCGCCATCTTGAGTGGCAATACTGTATTGTGACAATGCACGAGGTTGATATCTTTTGTCGTGCTCAAGCTACAAGAGCTGCAGATTTGCTACACTCACCCAGCCTAACAACTACTTGGTATAGCGACAATAAAAACGTTTGTCCAGAGCGCCCCTCATTTCTATATAATCGCTGTAGCACCTGCCACTCTTTTGCCACTCATAAAACGGAAATAAACAAGAAAGTGATCGGAAAATGATGCAATTACGTAAGGCCACTCCAAATTAATGTTTAGTTTCTGGTCCCGCCTTTCCTCCTACAGGATGCGGGCGGGCGGGTGAAAAGTACTATAGGACCTCATTATCTTCACCAGACTTCCGTATAATTATTGTATATAATATTATGTCCTTTGTACTCTGTTTGCACTATTAAAAGCGCTCGATCGATTAGTCTCGCATAGCCAGACTCTCGCTAGATGATGTCGTGGTAGCAGCCACAAAGGGTGATGAAAGATATTCGGGAGGAGGTATCTTCCATGGATATAGAACTCTTAGTTCCGCTTTTCCAGAACTATGCAAGACTACGTGCATTCGGCTTATATTCTTATTACGTAATTACAATAGTCATAATAAATCCACCCATGAAAATTGGATGCGGACGGAGGACCAGAAACCAAACATTAATTTGGGGTGGCCTAATGCTTGACATCTGACTGAGCAAGGGTGCATTAGTGAACAAGCTGTCAATTGAAGAACATGATCGGGGTTAGGTTAGGGTCAGGACAGGACTACAGCCATTACGTTCTTCAGTTGATCCAATGAGTTCTTAAATAGTCAGCTAGTACTGATGACAGTAATTAACATATTGAAAGAGGTGATCTTTAATTAGAGTAATAAGCTTTACTCATAACGTATTTGATTTTCCATAAGAGAAAGTATTCTTACTCTGATATTTGGCGCCGGGCTGGTAGTAGTAGCCAGCTGCTCCTGTCCTGTTGAGCGCAAAAGGTGAAAGGTCAAGCTTGAACGGGCTGCTGGCGGCCTCGCCCGCGTTCTGAGGACGATCGTGGCCGTTGGGATAGATGTCGGAGCAAGCCTGAGAAGGGGCTCCGTAGGGTAGGGCGTGCACTTTCACAGTAGCAGCCAGAAACAGCAGCAAAACGGCCCCGCGCTCCATCTTCTTTTCTGCCCTGGCAGTAAATTGTCCGCATAACTCCGGATTACGATATTTGCCTAATCAGCCCCACCCACCGCCAGCATTAGTACAATTTTGAGGTTCTGAAAATAAAACACTGATATATCCATGTACTATAAAGCCAGCCTTGTCTACATATAATAATGTACAATTCTGAGGTCCTCAATTATTGTCTTCACTGTTGCTGGTGCCTAGCCTTGAATTTAAAATCCCCTGAGAGGACACTGTCCACCAGGTAGTCCAGGTAGTGTCCCTCGATGAGCCCCTTGCCCTGGTAGCCCCAGTTCATGGCCGCCCAGCACAGCTGCTCCTTGGGCACCTCCCTCTCCATGAAGCTCCACACAGGGCGGCGCATCACCGGGACTGGATCCATGGTGGGCAGCATCAGGAGCTTGCGGGTCTCATCGATCTCAACGCCTTTGCGGAAGAACTGACCTAATGGAATGGCAGTCATGCCTTATTAATTCACACAGAATAGAACCATTGCCCCTAGCTATTAGCTGCTTACTCAATTTTTTAATATGTAGCAGTTCATAGCTATACACTTAAGAAACTTCCAACGCCAGCAGCCATTTTGAAACTATATGCTGGTTTTATTACTGAGATACACAGGGTAGAAGTTTTGACCCCCCCAGGGTCACTCTTTGAACCGTCTCACCATTGAAACTAAAAATATAGCCAGTTCTGGGAAATGTGAAACTTCTACCTTACATATCTTGATCATGAATCCAGCTATGCATGGCTTCCAAAGTTGGAGGTTTTAGGTAAAGATTTTAACCTAGCTAGCTACATCAAGTAGCTAGTTCATACCAATGAGTCCATGAGAATCACGTGGTTGTTGGTCGACCTTCTCCCAGGTCATGTCAAGGGAGTTCTTCATGAATCGCACTTTGAAGCCAATGCCAATGTCCTGGAGGTCCACATGGACTTCGGGGTGATCAGCAATCTTTCGTAGCATTGGAGCTTCAGAGATGATCAGTTTTCCATTTAGGAACACTAATTTTTCGACATTCTTAACATCAAGAGATGCCTCGTCTCCGATATAAACCTTCTTCTCCCTGGCCTCAAACCGCAGCTTGGTGACGTTGGACTTCTTGTAAGGGGTGTTTCTCACTACAATCCCCAGGGAGCCAATCCAGGTAATTTCATCCCTAACTGGATCTGGGATGAAGAGTGCATTCATGTGCATCAGGTTGTTGCTGATGAGGTTGAAGGAGAAGTCTCTGTTTCCGTGCACAGAGAAGCAGAGCAGCTGTCCATTGGGCAGGAGGACACTGTAGTGAGGATCACCTCCCATGCCTAGATCTGCAGAGGATGAAGATCAGTTGATGTGTTATAGCTATATAGCTCAGTCTTCGGCGTAAAGCTACAAAGGCTTATGATATATAAAACTTAGTAGGATCCATGTCTGGAAATGAACCTTACCTGGTGGAGTTACTGGTGGTGTGGTAGGTGGTGTGGTGAGGTGGTGTGGTCGGTGGTGTGGACAGAAAACAGGGGTAAAAATTAATTCAAGTACTTCCATGAGAATTCTTAATAGAGCTCAAGTAATAATAATTATACAGTGAGGCTTCTTATTAGTTTCATAAACTGTACCAGAGGCCTTCACACCCAGATTTAGAGTATATCTCACAGCTGTGGAGAAGCACTAATTTTCCTCCGTAGGATCTCAGACGCAACATATCCGGCTCTTTGTAGCTAGTAAACTGTCCATGCAGTGTAATAAACACCGCCTTCAAATAGTCACTGCCCTTGTTCAAATAATACTGCAGGCTGTTTACATACATTTACTCTAGAGTATGCATGTTAACATTGTGGCTAAGGCAGACGTAAATGTGGAAAACTAAAAGTACTGCTTACCACAAGTGGGATTGTTTCCAGACGGCATTTCAGCACCTGCGGAAAAGAAATATGCATCCATATTCTCCTGTGTAAACATCCATGTCTATAGATCTTAGTGAGTCAGTCTCTGTATACAGTAGTCTCGTTTCCAGCTCCTCAAAATTCCCATATTTGGTGTTAGAGTGCATTCGTGTGATGACCTATACACTTAGTAAGTAGTACATTCACTTGTGCTACATGTGTAGCTTACTTTCTTCAATTGTTGTTGTCACGAGTGTGGCATAGAACCTGTTACTGGTGCCTTGAGTAAACTCCTGAACTACTGCATAGCTAAAGACAAGACAAAAATACATAAAATTTTAATACCATCAGTTACAAAGTGCCCTATAAGGCCATGCAAAATAAATTCACAGTTTCTTGTCCTGTAAGTTGCAGGCACTTGATTTCGATATTAAATTTTGATGCCAGTTAATCGAGCCACTTCCTATAGACCCTGATGTGCTCATGGCAACGATCACCGAAGCGACAATTCTAAGGTGCTGTATGCCCCTTCCATTTCGTGTTTAGCCTGTTCTGCCCGAGTAGTAGTATTTTGCAGTCAGAAAGTGATTACAGAATGAACATTGGTCTTATGCACTGGTAGGTGTGACCATAATGCAGCTGGCAGTGGCACTTTAAATAAAGTACCGATACAGGAGTGTCATTCTGCTAGCTCCGTATGGCTTATAATTTTGCAAGATGGTGAATACGATGTCAAACTTGTGCACATGTATACTAGTAACTTCCATTGAACCCCCCCCCAACATCGACTATGAGGGCTCAAATTTTACACACAGGAAAAGGACAAGAAAATGGATATTAAGGTTGTATGCATGGCCTGCATACAAGTAGCCAGTTAGTAACACATCCTGGATCGGAATTAGTAGGTAGTCTGCATTTGCACTATCAGACACCAACTTAACATACATTATACTCACAAGAAGCGTATGTCACCAGTTCCATTGGCAGGTGCAGTCCACGTCAGTACCTCACATATCTTATCCATTGGGTTGCTATGGGTTACAGCACTCTGTCAGACCATACCAGGGAGAAGAGTGATATGTATTTTAAATACGAACCACACATCTGTCCGCCCCTTTTAAACTGATATACATATTTATGGGCATTAACTAACTGACAATGTTCATTGATGCACCAGCTGCTTACTGAGGCTCACCCATCACATTGCCCCCCCCCCCCCCCCGTGTGCTTTCCATGGATCAAAATGGGTCCCCATCATTATTCCAGCCTCCCTATTAATTAAATCACCAAAGCTAATGTTACTCCACAACCACAGTGCCATAGTGCCAATATTAAAATTAAATCAATAGTGCTATACTATAATACAGCTGGATTTAAAGTGCAACTTAACCAGCAATAAAGTAGCAAAATAAACTAGTTAGTATACCGTATCTGGGGTGCAGGCGCTGGCCTCAGTGTTGTCAGTGAAGTCACTAAAGGTACCCACAGCAGTGGTATTGTCAGCAGCAAGTCTTGCCTGCACCAGAAGACCCCTGTATGATGCTCCGTTAGTAGCATCCTGGATTGTGACTGGAGAGTGGGCAAAAAATGAGAGAGGCAGTGAGAGTGTGATCCCCCCCCAAAGCAGGGAGTGAGCTCTAGGCATGAGACTGCAGCCAGACCAACGGTGACTGAAAAGGACATGTGTAGGCCGCTGCGGCAATGAGTTACTGAATTTGGAAGTCAGTCGGGAAATAGGTGCTCAATACAGAAATTGGCTTCCAAACTTGGGGAAATACTTTGCCACACCTATTTCATTAACTTGATCCATTGCACTGGCGGTTACCAGAGGTGGCAATTAAGTAGTCTCGGGTACCCAGACCCGTCGAAAATTGTAACAATTTTCGACGGGTCTGGGTACCCGAGACTAGCAATTAAGCATCAACACTGAACAACTACAAAGGAGTCAAGGAGGGTGCAAAAGTGTTTAAGTACCACTATCACAAATACTGAACATGCAGCCACAGCTTCTTGGTAGGGAATTTACCTATTCTTCGTAGTTTTAGCGTAGCTAGCTATGATTATTTTCGGCTGAACTGCCTATTGTTCTCACGTTATTTCCGAGCTGCAATTCCACAGTAAGAAAATATTAATGTGCATGCAACACTTAATCAATTCTGCACGCAGGCATGACAAGCTATTACCAGTAATACTGCTAGTCTCGCCAGACCCTCGCACCCCTGCGATCGCTACTACATGGCAATCCGCACTTAATTATTTGACCACGCTATATAATAACGTTACAAATTCAGCAGACACAGCTGCTGTAGCGCAGACCAGCTCAGTGCTGTAGCGCAGACCAGACCCTACTCCAGGGGTGCGACGGTCTGGCGCGCGAGACTATATAAATACTGCTCGTTCCCGATACAGTCTATATTCCCCGCCTACTGGGTTAACGTTCCGCATATTATTAATATTCCCGCATTTAATATGCTCGATGCTTGCTCATGTCTACATAAAATTATGCCGGCATGATCCTACTCCTCGGCCACCCTCGAGGTTTGGCCATGCGAGACTGCACTATCGGCAGAAAGCGGATGCCACCTCGCATGAAGCACGAGGTTCGAAACAAGGCAACAAAAAAAAGTCTGCCAAGGTCTGGCTCAAATGCGAAACGATTATACAACAAATACTCGCATATACTAAACCGTTGGGGGCCCATGGCGCTACTGAATAAGTTGTAGCACTTACGGTAGTACTGTACTCCAGGGTAGTAGCGATAACCAGGGGTTTGCATGTCGATGTAATAGCGGAATCCTTGCAGGCTCAGCTGGTAGGGGGTGGCAGTAATGTCAGTTGGGTTTGCCACTTGGTTTACTGGATTAGCGCTAGCGGCCGGGGAGTGCCCCACTGGGAAGATGTTGATGCAGGCGGCAGCAGGAGCCCCACCAGGCAGTGCGTAAACCTGCACTGCTGCAGCCAACAGGAAGACCGCTACTGCAAACTTCATTCTCGCTCACCTGCAGAAGTTAAAAAAAAGACTGCGTCAACAAGTCACTGTTACACTATTATTATATAGGCTGCCGCTGTTACAGTTTTTAACTCGTGGTATTAGCAACAAATCGAAGTACTTTTTACTCACTGAATAGTACTAGCAAAATACACTTTTCTGCAGGACTGCAGGGCTACAATTTATAGCGTAATATATATCATAGATAATATACCCACCGGGATTGGAGACAAATCACGTGATGCTATACGTGCAATACATAAGCTCGCGGGCAGGGCGCGTTGTTGTTTTCCTCACCTTTTGAAGTGTTGATTCCTTTGAGCGGCGAATTTCTACCTTGAAGAACCAGTACTTTTCAGTACTTTCAGAGACAGAAGAAGCAGAGCCAGTGGAGTATAGTTGCACATGTAAGCGTTTAAAACTTGAGGTTGAGGCTGCAGAGCATAGTAGTGTGCATTAAATAGCATTAGGCCAGGTTTCTGCTAGTGCTTGTCTGTGCGCTTTTATTTTAAGGCGGGTAGAGGAAGAAACTTTGTGGGGGGCCTACACCAACAGAACTACTATCTATGCTAAGGGCCTTGGTGGAGAAGATAGTATAGTCATTAAAGTTTTGCATGAACAATACTTTTATCAAGGATGTTCTTTCTTTTGGTAGAAATTTTGGGACCAAAGTGTGAAATTGGTGAATTACTGTTCTTGATTTTTGTGGGGGAGCCACAGTCATTATATCCTGTGTATTGACCTGCTGATGCTGCCAAAGTATACCGGGACCATTCTATGTTTGCATGGTTTTTGAACTAGGTCTGTAGTTCAATGAGAATGGGAGTTACAGAATATTTTGTTTGTCCCACTTAGTGCTAACCTCGGACTATGCCTGGGAGACGATTCAGGCTCAGTGTTCACCGGAAAAACGAAGAACGGAAGAAGTATGCTTGCAGGGCACTACCTGTTAGCATTGAGCTAACAAAAGAGGTCATGGTTTTCCGAGTATCCATTTCACTTGTCCTGCTGAAGTACGTCGTCTCTTTGCCCATCGGTATCTACCTTTCTACACCAGTCATGTCGCCACAAGCTTTGCGAGCCAGGCTCGAGGCAAAAGCTCTGCCACCTACCTGGGTCGTTGTTCCACCATCCTCCCCTACTATAGAGTCATTGGTACTCTGCAAACTTAGATACGATTCTTCCCACTCGATTGCAAATGTGTTTTTTACGGTCACGATCAACTGTATATTATCTATGCACTTACACAATATCAATAATTCATATATATATATAGGGGGGTAATAGAAACCATACAATTATCTAACAGTTACATGCATTATACATAATAGTCAAGTACTCTCTTTGGTAATTAGCTTCTTTCGTAATCCTTTTGACTTCTGAAGCGATTTTGCATGTGCAGACTTAAACTTCTCCATCCGTATGAGAATCCCCGTATTGTTATCCACATGTTCACAACAAGTTGTAATAGTGCTTCAGTTTCCTCTTCCTCCCAGTCACTTGCCACAATGCACCAATGAATGCACCAATGAAATTGGACATCTTCGTTCTTCAGAATGTGCTCAGTGACCTTGTGCAAGTTTGGCGGCTGTTGGGGTTGTAAATGCTTTCTTAGTTCAAGTTCCATCGCAAGCATCGCTTGAAATGTATGAGGGGTGATCAGTGTCAAAATTGCGATGTAATTGTAGTGGGCGTGGTTGTTCGATTGGAAGGGGGTAATATCCATGAAGAGGGGGTATACTTTTCAGAAAGAGGGGGTACACTTTTCAGGAAGCGGGGGTATATTTTTCAGGAAGAAGGGGTAATACCGTAGAATCGGGATAGTAAGCACCCTATGAATATAAGCACCCAATTGAATTACAACAACCGCCTCCCGTTTATAGGCACCCACACGAAAGTAAGCACCCTACAAGAATAGGCACCCAAGCCAAAGTAGTGTAGCAACAGAGAGAGACTACAGCACTTACCAGGAAAAAACTGCCTTCTACAACTGGAAGCTTCACTATCCTACGGAGAGCACACGAGCAAACAGCAAGTGCGCGCAGAACAGAGTAAGGTCAATGGTATAATAAAATTCATGAAAATTATGCATACAACATTGTTGCAGCACCGCCTTCTTCACAGTAGTTGTAGTGCTTCTTGCCAGCTGTTGCATCGCTGCCTGTTAGGTATTCATTGCATTGTAATGAGCCAATCTAGAAATGAATATCTTTCCTAGAGCCAAACCCACAAGTGTAATGGTCGTACCTGTAGTACAAAAGCAGCTTTACCGCTACGCCATATATTCACGCGATTGTAAGCACCCCATTAAAGTAGGCACCCCTCGAATGTTAGCACCCATTCCTGCCGCTAATTTCGAAAGTAAGCACCGGTGCTTACTATACCGATTCTACGGTATCTGCAAAGAGGGGGTATGATGCAATGTGTAAACAAGTGGATCACTTTACACGGATATTTCTCCAATTTCAAAATGATAGAAAGGCCAATTAACAACGCATACCTTTCCCTTGCAGCCTGTTGCTAGCCCCACCACAGAAACACGATGTAGCTGGGTTTCCCTGAGTAAAGTGATCTTACTGATATGCATTTAATTGTACATTCTGTGGTGCAATGCAACTGAGTTAACCTTCTATGGGTTAAAAAGGTCACTTTACTCAGCTACATCGTGTTTCTGTGGTGGGGATAGCAACTGGCTGCAAGGGAAAGGTATGCGTTGTTAATTGGCCTTTCTATCAGTTTGAAATTGGAAAATATCCGTGTAAAGTGATCCACTTGTTTACACATTGTTTTGTAGCTAGACAGCAACTTTGTACCAACCTGTTACTATCCCCACCAAAGAAAAATGATATCTGGGTTTGCAACCAATGCACCCTGTTCGCCGCAATGGGGATGTATGGTTCTCATGTATTGGTGGCTCATCTTGAAGCATCCTTAGAAACCTAAGAGATTGCCTTAGCTACCACCTCACATGCTTGATCTACATTTGCATCAAATCCACTGAAGTGCTCTAGAGCTATTAACTCTCGATACACCAGCTGCAAACAGATGACAAAGGCATCAACCACATCAAAGGATATTCTTTTTCCATCCCAAAAAGCGGACAAATCTGTAGCAACTCTTCTCAAGGTTCGTATTTCCCAGGAACTCATAATTCAGCTGTAATCACCTTCCATGTGCATCATTAGTAAAGTCCACACCTTTAGCCACACCCAATATTGTTGTTAATTAATTACCCTACTTCTTCACGAAAACATCTTACCCCTCTTCACAGAAACTACCAGCCTCTTCAAAAATATACCCCCTCTTCCTGAGAAGTGTACCGCCTCTCAAAAAGTATATCCCCTCTTCGCGGATATTATCCCCTCTTCCTGAAAATTATACCCCCTCTTTGCAGATATTACCCCTTCTTCCTGAAAAATATACCCCCGCTTCCTGAAAAGTGTACCCCCTCTTCTTGGATATTACCCCCTCTTTCTGAAAAGTATACCCCCTCTTCATGGATATTACCCCCTTCCAATCGAACAACCACGCCCACTACAATTACATCGCAATTTTGACACTGATCACCCCTCATAGAAATGTGCCCTCACTGATATGTTTTAGGCCACCTGAAGAGCCATGATAAACACTCCACGTACACCACTCACTCTAGCTCTGCTGAGTTCGAGTCGCGATGCTTCTATACTCCAAATAACGCTAGCCAATTATTATAAGTTATCAAAACTCGCAACGCTTCCGGTGCAACACGGCCGGGACGCGCGAGTAGGTGATAATTGGCACTGTTTCCAATCCCGGGTGGTATATTTGGCATGTGTGAATGGACAGGCTACTCGAGCGGGCTCCAATTAGAGACAGATACTTCCCGCCCACTTCCGCAATTAGAGCAGCTCCGCCCAAGCTCCAGCAAAGACCAGCCCCGCTTTCCAACGGCTTCTAACGAGTCATCCCGCTTTAAGTTGGCTTCTGAACAGCAGCTCTCTGAATTGGCTAAGGGATTGATCCCAGAGAACACCAAAGGCAGCACTACGGCAGTCTGTCCATTCACACATGCCAAGACAGTAAGGAGAGAAACTGCAAGCCATCGTTTCTTTTTTAGTCTGTTTGTGACTTGTCGTTGCTATAGTATTTATGAGCATGCGTAGAGGTACGAGATAGGTGGACCAATCAGGTGGGTCATATAGTAAACAAACCTCGCCCTCGGGCTACCGCCCTCGGACTCGGTTCGTTTACTGCCATAAATCCCTGACAACTGTACTATAACTATAACATATATCCCTCCTAGTATACTACTGCAATAGAACTGAATGGGGATTAAAAGTCATAATTTGGCACTTCAGGGCTACAAGGGAAATTATGGTTCATAATTTGTCCCCTCAAGCAAAGAATGATATGAATTAGTTGTAACAAGTTCCAGCTGTGCATGTAGCTATAATGAGAGCATATATAGAAACTATTGAAAGCGAGGTTGAGGGAGGGGCTCAGACGGTTCCGCGCTAGTTGAAGGGCGGGGTTACTCATTTGCGGATAGGTGGGGCTGCTTTTCGCTAGTTGGGTGTGGTCCGATAGTATCAAATTGGAGCGCACCAGGACAGTCAGTCCACTCGCACATACCGACGCAAGAGTTCGAGTAAGGACAAGCCATTTCAGACTTTTTTCGCTACTAGCACCTGCATGAATGTAACTAGGTAAATTTAGTATCCAAGGAACGAATTGGTTGACCAATGACGTACGTACTCGCTTAGCCTCGAGGGATATATAATACTTATAGTACAGTTGTCAGGCTGGCGATTTTCTGGCGGGCTTACATTCACTTTTCATTGGTCAGAGCATAGCCTACAGTAGCTCAGTTTATTGGAGAGATAGTTGTATATGACTACATTAGTTCCATTCCAGTCCATTCCATTCCAGTCCATTCCTCGTACCCAGGCCACACCCCCAGAGTTGAACGCGAATTTCGGCGCGCACAAAAACTAGAGAGGAGCTGCATTTTATCAGTATTGAGTTTCTTGGCTGTGTGAAATGTGAGTGTTTTGCTGGTGCAGTTTCGCATTTTAACTTTGCATTGTGTGTGGCAACCAAGCTAACATGGGTTGGAGCATGTATTCCGCCTGGTCTGCAGAACACTAGCCTCGCCGACTGCGTGGCCTGGGACACGTGACGAGGAGGCTATGCAGAAACTAGACCTGCAGCTAATAATGCTTTTTATTTATGTGCCTGCTTCTCTCACCCCCATCCAGTCATTGCAAGACTGCAAGAGTTTCCACAGCCGCCGCCCTATAACTACCGAGCACAGCTTATCCCAGCCAGCCACAAGCTGAAGCACAAGCTTATCCCACATCCCAGCCACGACCACAGCCACCATCCTACCAAGCACAGCTCAACACAACAGGAAAATGTGAGACGCTATACTAGAAGGTGTATGACTTTAAAGCATGCGTGTAAAGTAAGTACTTGCACAGGTATATGGTCGCAGTCAAAAATGGAAGATTTGTGGCACCTACAAATCATCCAAAACTGGAAGTGAATTCAAATCTTCCATTATTGGAAGGTTTGCATCATCCAATTTTGGAAAGTTTATTTAATTAAAATAGTCTTTCATTATTGGAAGGTTTGTGTCATCCAATTCTGGAACGCGGGACGTGGCTGACCAGTGCCGGTACACGATAATCATCAAGTTGGTTGGTATTGTTATTATTATGTGTAATGGTATTAAAATTGCAGTAGTCATACACTGTACATGTATATAATATGATCTTGGTGAGTAGTCACAATGCTATGTAGTTGTATGCATGAACTGCTATATAGTGCATGTTTTTAGGATTGCACAAAACACTTTGCTCGCAATCTTAGGATTGTGCAAAACACTCTGCTGTGCAATCCTAGGATTGTGCAAAATATCCTGCTGCACAATCCTCAAAACACTCTGCTGCGCAATCCCAGGATTGTGCAAAATATTCTGCTGCGCAACCCTAGGATTGTGCAAAATATTCTGCTGCGCAATCCTAGGATTGTGCAAAACACTCTACTGCGCAATCCCAGGATTGTGCAAAGCACTCTGCTGCGCAATCCTAGGATTGCGCAAAATATTCTGCTGTGCAATCCCAGGATTGTTCAAAATATTCTGCTGCGCGATCCTAGGATTGTGCAAAACACTCTGCTGCGCAATCCCAGGATTGGAAACCTTATATCAACTTCACTTCCCTTCATACACTACTCATCCACACATCTCGGCTAATGACTGTGACACTGCAGTGAGGCCAATCCCACTTCCAAATTTCCAAGCTAGTGATACTATAAATATATAGTTTCTTCTCATTCACTTTCTATCTTTAAACGTTCTTTAATTATTTTTCTTTCCCCTGGGTATATGTATTAGCACTGATTGCTTGAAGACTGTACTTCCTCCACAGAATTGTGTGGGAGGGTGTCAGTGGCTGCAGAGCAAACTTCATTTGGATTCTGGAGGGAGGTTGCTCATAGCTGTAGACCAAATCTCTTCCGCTGGTTTGGGTGTGTCATGCATTAGCTATAGCCAGCCCAGATCGGGGAGGCTCATGGTGTGGGTGTGTCATGCATTAGCTATAGCCAGCCCAGATCGGGGAGGCTCATGGTGTGCTGTTGTCAGCTGATGGTGTTCTCATGGACTAGCTAACAGTGACCTTGTCTACTGCACGGGACACTGGAATCCCCTGCCATCACATCATATCCCTGGCCAACGTTTATTATACCTCAGCGTTGATGCCATCAGCCCCAAGTCTTGTCTACCCCTTATATAAGACTATGCATATATGGCATTCCTACCATAGAACAGTGTTTGTGATGAGAGGGAGAGAGACCCACGCTTGAAGCTAAAGCCTCAAGAGTTAGGGCTGAACTAGCAAAGTCCGTAGACCCCTCGAGTTGTCTAAAGCCCTCTAGCTATCATCGCTATAGCTACAAGAAGCTAAAGGCTTCACAGTAGGCTAGCCTGATGCTCACCTCCAGAGATTCAGTTGGGTTGCCAGACATGCTATTTGGCTTTTCCCAAAACCTTGGAGCACTAATGCCATAGGTGTATAGGCGCTTATTACCTAGTTAACCCAGTGCTGGGTTGAAGTCACCCTTCATGTAGTGTATATAATAATTATAGACTCATAGCAATGGGGGGTGCCAAATTGTCTCCCTGATAGCAGTGAAAAAAGTGCTAACTGTATTAGCATGGCTGAAAGTCCTATACAATATCATGTATGCATACACTAACTACTACAAGCTACGTAGCTAATTAACAATTCATATTCGTACTTCTGAGTTCTCTACATACAGTCAGATCTAGAGGATGTTTGCTCAGAGCAGGTGGCTTAAGCCCAAGAAGATTGCAACCACCGTTAATGTCCAGAATGAGAGAGCTGTGCATGTGTGTGTGTGTGTGTGTGTGTGTGTGGAAGGAGGAGGGGAGAAGGGGGTTAGTGAGGCTACTAATGTTTGTTACTAGGGGGGGCAAACTTGCTAGCTACACTGCCAGATCATCAAAGATTAGCCTTGGCTGACATCAGCCGGTATTGCCATGCAAAACTTAGCACACTACATGTAACTGCTTCTCTGTGGTGCATATATATTTAATTATATCAACTCTGGACACTAGTTATACTACAGACCAGATATTTGCAGAATAGAAATTGAAACTCTGCACCTACCTTTGGCAACTGTAAGTCCACCTAAAGGGACAGAAAACAGGGGTAAAAATCAATTCAAGTACTTCCATGAGAATTAATAGAGCTCAAGTAATAATAATTATACAGTGAGGCTTCTTATTAGTTTCATATACTGTACCAGAGGCCTTCACACCCAGATTTAGAGTATATCTCACAGCTGTTGAGAAGCACTAATTTTCCTCCGTAGGATCTCAGACGCAACATATCCGGCTCTTTGTAGCTAGTAAACTGTCCATGCAGTGTAATAAACACCGCCTTCAAATAGTCACTGCCCTTGTTCAAATAACTACTGCAGGCTGTTTACATACATTTACTCTAGAGTATGCATGTTAACATTGTGGCTAAGGCAGACGTAAATGTGGAAAACTAAAAGTACTGCTTACCACAAGTGGGATTGTCTCCAGACGGCATTTCAGCACCTGCGGAAAAGAAATATGCATCCATATTCTCCTGTGTAAACATCCATGTCTATAGATCTTAGTGAGTCAGTCTCTGTATACAGTAGTTTCCAAATATGGGAAAAATTCCCATATTTGGTGTTAGAGTGCATTCGTGTGATGACCTATACACTTAGTAAGTAGTACATACACTTGTGCTACATGTGTAGCTTACTTTCTTCAATTGTTGTTGTCACGAGTGTGGCATAGAACCTGTTACTGGTGCCTGGAGTAAACTCCTGAACTACTGCATAGCTAAAGACAAGACAAAAATACATAAAATTTTAATACCATCAGTTACAAAGTGCCCTATAAGGCCATGCAAAATAAATTCACAGTTTCTTGTCCTGTAAGTTGCAGGCACTTGATTTCGATATTAAATTTTGATGCCAGTTAATCGAGCCACTTCCTATAGACCCTGATGTGCTCATGGCAACGATCACCGAAGCGACAATTCTAAGGTGCTGTATGCCCCTTCCATTTCGTGTTTAGCCTGTTCTGCCTGAGTAGTAGTATTTTGCAGTCAGAAAGTGATTACAGAATGAACATTGGTCTTATGCACTGGTAGGTGTGACCATAATGCAGCTGGCAGTGGCACTTTAAATAAAGTACCGATACAGGAGTGTCATTCTGCTAGCTCCGTATGGCTTATAATTTTGCAAGATGGTGAATACGATGTCAAACTTGTGCACATGTATACTAGTAACTTCCATTGAACCCCCCCCCAACATCGACTATGAGGGCTCAAATTTTACACACAGGAAAAGGACAAGAAAATGGATATTAAGGTTGTATGCATGGCCTGCATACAAGTAGCCAGTTAGTAACACATCCTGGATCGGAATTAGTAGGTAGTCTGCATTTGCACTATCAGACACCAACTTAACATACATTATACTCACAAGAAGCGTATGTCACCAGTTCCATTGGGAGGTGCAGTCCACGTCAGCAGCTCACATGTCTTATCCATTGGGTTGCTATGGGTTACAGCACTCTGTCAGACCATACCAGGGAGAAGAGTGATATGTATTTTAAATACGAACCACACATCTGTCTGCCCCTTTTAAACTGATATACATATTTATGGGCATTAACTAACTGACAATGTTCATTGATGCACCAGCTGCTTACTGAGGCTCACCCATCACATCATTATTCCACCTCCCTATTAATTAAATCACCAAAGCTAATGTTACTCCACAACCACAGTGCCATAGTGCCAATATTAAAATTAAATCAATAGTGCTATACTATAATACAGCTGGATTTAAAGTGCAACTTAACCAGCAATAAAGTAGCAAAATAAACTAGTTAGTATACCGTAGCTGGGGTGCAGGCGCTGGCCTCAGTGTTGTCAGTGAAGTCACTAAAGGTACCCACAGGAGTGGTATCGTCAGCAGCAAGTCTTGCCTGCACCAGAAGACCCCTGTATGATGCTCCGTTAGTAGCATCCTGGATTGTGACTGGAGAGTGGGCAAAAAATGAGAGAGGCAGTGAGAGTGTGATCCCCCGAAGCAGGGAGAGAGCTCTAGGCATGAGACTGCAGCCAGACCAACGGTGACTGAAAAGGACATGTGTAGGCCGCTGCGGCAATGAGTTACTGAATTTGGAAGTCAGTCGGGAAATAGGTGCTCAATACAGAAATTGGCTTCCAAACTTGGGGAAATACTTTGCCACACCTATTTCATTAACTTGATCCATCAAGTTGCACTGGCGGTTACCAGAGGTGGCAATTAAGTAGTCTCGGGTACCCAGACGGGTCTGGGTACCCGAGACTAGCAATTAAGCATCAACACTGAACAACTACAAAGGAGTCAAGGAGGGTGCAAAAGTGTTTAAGTACCACTATCACAAATACTAAACATGCAGCCACAGCTTCTTGGTAGGGAATTTACCTATTCTTCGTAGTTTTAGCGTAGCTAGCTATGATTATTTTCGGCTGAACTGCCTATTGTTCTCACGTTATTCCCGAGCTGCAATTCCACAGTAAGAAAATATTAATGTGCATGCAACACTTAATCAATTCTGCACGCAGGCATGACAAGCTATTACCAGTAATACTGCTAGTCTCGCCAGACCCTCGCACCCCTGCGATCGCTACTACATGGCAATCCGCACTTAATTATTTGACCACGCTATATAATAACGTTACAAATTCAGCAGACACAGCTGCTGTAGCGCAGACCAGCTCAGTGCTGTAGCGCAGACCAGACCCTACTCCAGGGGTGCGAGGGTCTGGCGCGCGAGACTATATAAATACTGCTCGTTCCCGATACAGTCTATATTCCCCGCCTACTGGGTTAACGTTCCGCATATTATTAATATTCCCGCATTTAATATGATCGATGCTTGCTCATGTCTACATAAAATTATGCCGGCATGATCCTACTCCTCGAGGTTTGGCCATGCGAGACTGCACTATCGGCAGAAAGCGGATGCCACCTCGCATGAAGCACGAGGTTCGAAACAAGGCAACAAAAAAAAGTCTGCCAAGGTCTGGCTCAAATGCGAAACGATTATACAACAAATACTCGCATATACTAAACCGTTGGGGGCCCATGGCGCTACTGAATAAGTTGTAGCACTTACGGTTGTACTGTATTCCAGGGTAGTAGCGATAACCAGGGGTTTGCATGTCGATGTAATAGCGGAATCCTTGCAGGCTCAGCTGGTAGGGGCTGTCAGTTGGGTTTGCCACTTGGTTTACTGGATTAGCGTTTTGGATCGGGGAGTGCCCCACTGGGAAGATGTTGGTGCAGGCGCCACTAGGAGCCCCACCAGACCGTGCGTAAACCTGCACTGCTGCAGCCAACAGGAAGACCGCTACTGCAAACTTCATTCTCGCTCACCTGCAGAAGTTAAAAAAAAGACTGCGTCAACAAGTCACTGTTACACATTTATTATTATATAGGCTGCCGCTGTTACAGTTTTTAACTCGTGGTATTAGCAACAAATCGAAGTACTTTTTACTCACTGAATAGTACTAGCTAGTAGCAAAATACACTTTTCTGCAGGACTGCAGGGCTAGCGTAATATATAGGCCTACGTACGTCCTGAAGGAAGTGCATGATATGATATGACGTAACGCGTATGCGTATAATCGCGGTATACATGTACATAGTTGCCTGGTTATAATAACTTTAATGAACTTTAATGAAAGCAGTCTAGATATAATGTTATATACACATGGCACCAAGTCTTGCAGCCACTTGGAGCACCTGTTGAATAAAAAAAGACAACAATTTTTATTGGGCAGGAGACTTATTCCCAAGCTGCAATTTTACAGTAAGAAAAGCTACTTACAAGGATGTTGCATTGCCAAGATTCAGAGCTCCGACTTGAGCGTCTGTGCTTTATTGCTTCCTTCACCTCCTTCACCTCCAGCAGGAGCTAGGAAGAAGATAACAGACAAGTTGGTACGAAGATTGCTTTACATTTTTGTCATCTGTCTGTAGTAGTCACGCAAACAATCCATAGGCAATCTGTTTTAATTCTTTGAGCTAAGAGCGTTTTTCAGAAACAACCGTATCACTGATCTTCACCGGCAGATCGTGTATCAGCACATTGCAATGAACAGTAGCTTGTTGTACAGTTACGTAACCTCTTATGGAACACACACTTTTCGAACGGCAACAGTTTTTTTGCACACATGGTAAGTCATGGAACATGCAATTTTGGAACGTTACTGCAATCCACTGTATGTCCAGCACACCGGAAGTTTAACATCAAGCTAGGTTTAGTATTGGTTAGATGACAGGCAGTGGTATAATTATAGTAATAATCTTGCAGGTCACAAAATCACCGACTCAGAGTCAGTACTTCAGTTGATGGGTTATGGATCAAAATATATAGTCCTAGAGTGAACTCATAGACACTGGGTGCACGGCTATTTGTGGGTGGTGTAGTTACTAGTTATCTATAGTACTGAGTTCACATGCTTACCTTCTTTGAGAATGTTGCTTTTCATTGTGGCATAGAAGAGGTTGTAGTGTGTCCGCCTGAATCTCACCACCACTGCAGACCTGCACAGGTACAGCCGTAGTATACAGGGTAAGGAAAGGAAGGAGGGAGGGGAGGAGAGGGGGGGTAAGCGTACAGAAATTGGAGAGGTCCGGTTCCCCTTTTTGGTGCAGTCCATGTAAGGATTTCTGATGTCTTGTCATCACTGTTGCTATGAGTGACAGCACTCTATAGGAGATAATGGAAAGCAGCTGTCACTGGGAGAACACTGGTATGAAGGTTATACCCAGCCTCCACTCCACAGCTCGTAAAAAAAGAAGAAAACTTATGAAGCTTTTTTTTCACAATAAATTATGTGCAGCAGAGTGGAGACTGGGAATGGGGTAAGGAGACTGGGAATGAGACTGGAGATACCTACAGACTCCTATACCTCGAAAGGAGTACACAAACTCTCTTCGCTGTTGCTGGTGAAGTCGCTAAAGGAGCCCACGGGAGACTCATCGGCCACTGTCCTCGCTTGCACCAAGAACCCCCTGAACATCTCTCCACCACCAGAGACCGTTACTAAGGGATACGGAAAAGAAAGTGTAGGTTAGCCGAATGTCAGCCTCTTCTTCAAGAGCCCACATGAGTCGCCAAGCTACCTCTGGTGACTTATGAACGTAGACCATATTGGATGATGTCACATTATTGACTCATATACGAGAAGAAGCCGCCATCTTGAGTGGCAATACTGTATTGTGACAATGCACGAGGTTGATATCTTTTGTCGTGCTCAAGCTACAAGAGCTGCAGATTTGCTACACTCACCCAGCCTAACAACTACTTGGTATAGCGACAATAAAAACGTTTGTCCAGAGCGCCCCTCATTTCTATATAATCGCTGTAGCACCTGCCACTCTTTTGCCACTCATAAAACGGAAATAAACAAGAAAGTGATCGGAAAATGATGCAATTACGTAAGGCCACTCCAAATTAATGTTTAGTTTCTGGTCCCGCCTTTCCTCCTACAGGATGCGGGCGGGCGGGTGAAAAGTACTATAGGACCTCATTATCTTCACCAGACTTCCGTATAATTATTGTATATAATATTATGTCCTTTGTACTCTGTTTGCACTATTAAAAGCGCTCAATCGATTAGTCTCGCATAGCCAGACTCTCGCTAGATGATGTCGTGGTAGCAGCCACAAAGGGTGATGAAAGATATTCGGGAGGAGGTATCTTCCATGGATATAGAACTCTTAGTTCCGCCTTTCCAGAACTATGCAAGACTACGTGCATTCGGCTTATATTCTTATTACGTAATTACAATAGTCATAATAAATCCACCCATGAAAATTGGATGCGGACGGAGGACCAGAAACCAAACATTAATTTGGGGTGGCCTAATGCTTGACATCTGACTGAGCAAGGGTGCATTAGGGAACAAGCTGTCAATTGAAGAACATGATCGGGGTTAGGTTAGGGTCAGGACAGGACTACAGCCATTACGTTCTTCAGTTGATCCAATGAGTTCTTAAATAGTCAGCTAGTACTGATGACAGTAATTAACATATTGAGGAAAGAGGTGATCTTTAATTAGAGTAATAAGCTTTACTCATAACGTATTTGATTTTCCATAAGAGAAAGTATTCTTACTCTGATATTTGGCGCCGGGCTGGTAGTAGTAGCCAGCTGCTCCTGTCCTGTTGAGCGCAAAAGGTGAAAGGTCAAGCTTGAACGGGCTGCTGGCGGCCTCGCCCGCGTTCAGAGGACGATCGTGGCCGTTGGGATAGATGTCGGAGCAAGCCTGAGAAGGGGCTCCGTAGGGTAGGGCGTGCACTTGCACAGTAGCAGACAGAAACAGCAGCAAAACGGCCCCGCGCTCCATCTTCTTTTCTTGGCCGGGCAGTAAATTGTCCGCATAACTCCGGATTACGATATTTATATTCGTTGCCTAATCAGCCCCACCCACCGCCAGCATTAGTACAATTTTGAGGTTCTGAAAATAAAACACTGATATATCCATGTACTATAAAGCCAGCCTTGTCTACATATAATAATTCTGAGGTCCTCAATTATTGTCTTTACTGTTGCTGGTGCCTAGCCTTGAATTTAAAATCCCCTGAGAGGACACTGTCCACCAGGTAGTCCAGGTAGTGTCCCTCGATGAGCCCCTTGCCCTGGTAGCCCCAGTTCATGGCCGCCCAGCACAGCTGCTCCTCGGGCACCTCCCTCTCCATGAAGCTCCACACAGGGCGGCGCATCACCGGGACTGGATCCATGGTGGGCAGCATCAGGAGCTTGCGGGTCTCATCGATCTCAACGCCTTTGCGGAAGAACTGACCTAATGGAATGGCAGTCATGCCTTATTAATTCACACAGAATAGAACCATTGCCCCTAGCTATTAGCTGCTTACTCGATTATTAATATGTAGCAGTTCATAGCTATACACTTAAGAAACTTCCAACGCCAGCAGCCAGTTTGAAACTATATGCTGGTTTTATTACTGAGATACACAGGGTAGAAGCTTTGACCCCCCACCCCCCCCCAGGGTCACTCTTTGAACCGTCTCACCATTGAAACTAAAAATATAGCCAGTTCTGGGAAATGCAAAACTTCTACCTTACATATCTTGATCATGAATCCAGCTATGCATGGCTTCCAAAGTTGGAGGTTTTAGGTAAAGATTTTAACCTAGCTAGCTACATCAAGTAGCTAGTTCATACCAATGAGTCCATGAGAATCACGTGGTTGTTGGTCGACCTTCTCCCAGGTCATGTCAAGGGAGTTCTTCATGAATCGCACTTTGAAGCCAATGCCAATGTCCTGGAGGTCCACATGGACTTCGGGGTGATCAGCAATCTTTCGTAGCATTGGAGCTTCAGAGATGATCAGTTTTCCATTTAGGAACACTAATTTTTCGACATTCTTAACATCAAGAGATGCCTCGTCTCCGATATAAACCTTCTTCTCCCTGGCCTCAAACCGCAGCTTGGTGACGTTGGACTTCTTGTAAGGGGTGTTTCTCACTACAATCCCCAGGGAGCCAATCCAGGTAATTTCATCCCTAACTGGATCTGGGATGAAGAGTGCATTCATGTGCATCAGGTTGTTGCTGATGAGGTTGAAGGAGAAGTCTCTGTTTCCGTGCACAGAGAAGCAGAGCAGCTGTCCATTGGGCAGGAGGACACTGTAGTGAGGATCACCTCCCATGCCTAGATCTGCAGAGGATGAAGATCAGTTGATGTGTTATAGCTATATAGCTCAGTCTTCGGCGTAAAGCTACAAAGGCTTATGATATATAAAACTTAGTAGGATCCATGTCTGGAAATGAACCTTACCTGGTGGAGTTACTGGTGGTGTGGTAGGTGGTGTGGTCGGTGGTGTGGTAGGTGGTGTGGTGGGCGGTGTGGTGGGCGGTGTAGTTGGTGGTGGTGATGGTGATGGTGATGGTGACGGTGAGGGGGAGGGAGACTCTGGAGAGGGAGAAGGGGAGGGAGGATCTGGAGATGGAGAGGGGGAGGGTGACGGTGAGGGGAAGGGAGGCTCTGGAGAGGCAGAGGGAGAGGGGGAGGGTGATGGTGAGGGGGAGGGAGGCTCTGGAGAGGGAGAGGGGGAGGGGGAGGGAGGCTCTGGAGAGGGAGATGGGGAGGGTGATGGTGAGGGGGAGGGAGGGTCTGGAGAGGGAGATGGGGATGGGGAGGGTGACGGTGAGGGGGAGGGAGATGGGGATGGGGAGGGAGATGGCTGGGGTACAGCTGTAGGAAACAGATTGTGTAAGTCAGTTGCTATCGATCATTGTCTAATAAAAGCCATGTGTGTAATAAAAAGTCTTGTGCTAGCCTGCATGGGTTGCTATCCTACTGGTTATGTATCACACTAGCTGTAGGCCATACAATAATTGATAGTATGAAATACCCTAATGGATTCAGTTTGAAGGGTGGCATGAAATGCATTGGCATTCTGAGAAAACGAAAACTCAACAACAACAGCAAACCTGTATATGCGGAAAGACAAAATACAAGTAGCTAAGATAATTGTTCAGGCTCAGTACAAGTGCATCTGAAATCCAGTGCTTTAACAGATTACAACTACTAAATATGCTAATGTGTTAGTATTCAGTATCTTGGTGTATGCATTTGTGCTAGTGACTGTTGATAGGTGTAGTATGTTGTTTGTCTGTATGAGTGTAGGTGTCGTTTTTTGGTTGTAAAATAGGAGTTGTATTTTTTCCACTGGTGTGTGTGTGTGTGTGTGTGTGTGTATGTAGGAGAGAGTTCTTGGTTGCCAGTATGATATGAGTGATTTTTGAGTGTGTGATTCTGCGGTGCAGCCACATTGTATCTTGTGTTGACTCACGTGGACCGTGACAGGCACATATATATCTATATTTTCAGACAAAGTAAAGCTTGCTCTCACAGCCCCCTGCTGTAGCCTCTGCATTCCCAGGCAGTCTGGAAACGTGCCTTGGCGACTGCATAGTATAATATCAGGTTTGCAATCTTTCTAGTTTATTTCCACTGTTGTTTAGACTATAAGGGTTAAAGGTGAATTTCTTACAAGAATCGTATTGATCCAGTCCCAGCAGCGGGAGCAGTCCACGTCAGCTGCTCCATCGTTTTATCGGTAGGGTTGCTGTGTGTAACTGCACTCTAAAGAAATAGACAAAAAAATTCCCTTATGGGCCAGTGATATTAATTAACTGCTTATGTATATGGGAAGGTTATTTACATCTAGCTAAATAATTTAGCTTTAACTTAATCTACTGCACTTATTTTTGGTGTGTATTATAATATTATTATAATATCAGGTATGCTCATTATAGTTATATTTAATGCATACCTCCGGAGGTGTGCAGACACTAGCTCGAGTGTTGGTAGTGAAGGCACTAAAGCTGCCGACAGGTGAGCCATCAGCCAATGTCCTCGCTTGTACCATTAGCCCCCTGAACTGTGCACCCATCCCAGAAAGGGTAACTGCAGTCATGTTGTAAAGTACACACATCTCATGATACACAACAGCTTTCCTATGGTGTAAATTCAAACCCTGTAGTTATATTTTATAGACATGGTGGCCACTCACTCTGGTAGGTCATTCCAGGCTCATAGGAAAGAGAGCCGGGGCTGCCAAATGGAGACAGGTCCAGCTGGTAGGGGCTACTTGCAAGATCTGTGGGATTAGCCACAGCGTTTGGGATACTCCCGGTATGCCCCACAGGGAAGATGTTGGCACAGGCTTGTGAGGGAGGACCACCAGGTAATCCATACACCCGCAGCGCTGCAGCCAGCAGCAAGACTGCGACTGCCACCTTCATCTCAGTAATGAGGTTCTCTAAGAGAAAACAAAAGACCATGATAATTACTCTACATGGCTGGGGCTAGCTTTAGAATGGAGAAAGAATTAATGTTCACCACTTAACAGTACATGTATACATCAGTATAGCTACACTTGTGTATCATGCAGTAATTAATCCATGCAAGCACTAAATACTCAAGGTTAGGTGGGCTTACCGTTGCAAGATAGCTTTTAGTTTCTTGTACTGGCACCAAACTAACAGTGAGGCACAGCAATTCAGGGGCAGTAGTAACCTGCTGATTTACATAGGAAGTGTTATTTTATTACTACATGCAACAAGTACCAGGCATTGGCTGGTACTGGTACCATGGAAATGCATAGTGTTAGTCACACTTGTCAAATATGGTTAATGTTGGCGTAGTTTCCTGGATGGAGGTAAGATTATACCACTTTTCTGACTCACCCTCGTCTTCAGAGTGAAAACATTGCCATACGTAGCAAAGTTGGTTAAAACTCTTGTACATAATTATTTAATTATGAAGGACCTTCATCTGCCCAGTCAAAGTCCACAATGATTAGCTACTTCTTTAGATTGTGTGTGTTTGGAGGACTTAGCTATAGCTATCTTTTTCTTGGGCAGTAGCTAACTATATTCAGAAATATCCAAAAGTAACAAAACCAGCCTACAGTTCTGATTCTGTTTCTGTTTGAATTCATTCTTGAAGTGAGACCTGGCCCTCAGAGCAGGCGATTAAAGTTGATGCTGTCACCAATGATGGCTGGACTATAAAGCAGGAGCATGGTTGCAATTGCATGGTTGCAGACAGCTGAGTGAGCCCTGAAGAGGCACATGATAGCAGCTAGATCTTAGGAGAGAAAGGCATAGTGACATGACTCGTAATTGCAATAATTGACTCTAAAAAATATATCTTATTACACGCATTCCCATGCAATACGGTATATTGCACTCGTGCAATATTCTCCCGTATTGCGGTAATGCGTGTAATATGAACCATTGATAATTGGGGATTGCCTGCTGGTATAAAATTGTACCAGGCCGGTACATGCTACACACACTTGTATGCATATTATCTGAGAGTGTCCTCTGGTTCTGCAGTAGCTATAGCCCTCCATTATAATATACTGTGGCTAGATACTAGAAATGGAAACATGCGCATAGCTATATATGGCATATTATGTCTATAACCCTAAGAGACAGATGCTATCCTAGTGCCAGGACCCGAGACTATTTTTTTTTTGCTCCTGAATCACATTTTAAGAGTAGGGAGGGGAGAACAATATCTCCCCTCTGGTTCTGAGTAGCGGTCCAGGTACATTTCGCCGCGTTGGGGGCGTGTATGAGCCCCGCCCTTAACGGATCCGCGTGCAGCTGCCGCAAACTTAACTGGCTAGCTATAGGCGCTAGGCCCGCGACCAGACCACAGCGCTAGTGCGGTCCAAGCTACCAACCTGCAATAGCCTACCCTGAGGAGACTAATAATCCATTGCATGTTGATGTTCTGCTCTGATGAAGACTGCAGGCCAGCAGTTGAAACGTTGGCATTTGATGATATGTTTGTGAGCCAATTTGTGGTTGGTAGAAAGAGAACCTGATCGACATGAATACTGAGAACCAACCAAGATCCTCCTTGAAGTGCATGGACAAAATTTATAATTCCAACTATAAATGCACATTATTAATTAATGTACTGCCATATTATTAAAGATCATAATAGTAGCATTGGTCTGTGGTATTATTAACTTTAAGATGCTATCTTCAGAACAGTGCGGTTGTGAGTGCTGCCAGGGCCACCAGCAGTCCAGTGAATGCTGCAATGAGGGGAAGGATTAGTAGTGATATCAGAAAAACGGTCATTGGTGGTGCCCAGGGCTACTATGACAAATCGCATAATCAACCACAGTGTTCAAACCACTTTCACAAGTGAATGTGAGCTCCATTATAGCACCAGTCATCATGAGCCTGTGATGTTATAATAATAATGTACTCTTGTTGGTGCCGTAGCACACACGCCATTGAGCACACACCCACAGACACAGGCGGAGCTTGTAAGACCTCCAGTCAGAGGACAAGAGCAAGAGCAACCAGAGATTGCACCATGCTGATTGACATATAATTTATTCATCATAGTAGCTATTAATACAATGCAAAGTTCTTAACTAAGGCTTTAAAATCATTCATATTGCAAGTCTCACACCGCTCTATTGAAGTTATTGAACACTCCCAACGAAACATTTTCCAATTCTACCATGAAAAGTATTTCTAATGCTGTCACATACGGGACACTCTCTGTGAGGTACTCGCAGACTATTAAATTTGCCAGTTATCCAGGCAACAGAGTCCAGGCCAAACTTCAGCTCCATAGGCTTATAATAGTCACATGACCAAACCTACTGTCTGGAGCACTAAGTTGAATTTCCTAGCCCCAGACTAAGTTGTAGCCTTGTACCCAGGCTTCCCCTTGCAGCCGTGGAAAAACGTGCGCTTTCTACGGCTGCGAAAAAAGCTGCGAGGGGAGGCCTGGGTACAAGGCTAACTAAGGTGTGTACCTGGGATGTTAGTACCTCAGTCTCACACGAGTGCTAACATGCCACTGGCTACTACTCCATGGGGAGACAGCACCCGCTTTTCAAAGATACAAACAGGCATTAGCCACAGCTCACCTGTGATGGCACTTGCTCCACCTCCAGCGCCCGCTGAAGTTGGTGAAGTGGAAGTAGGTTTAGTTGTTGAAAATAAGATATGGCATACAGTAGACCTAATATACTTGTTTGTATGCATTCTAGCCTTGTTTCCAGTCTTCGCTTGCAGCTAAAAAAGCTGGCAGTGGAGACTGGGAATGAGGCTATAATATAGTTATGCATCCATGAATGCATCCATGTCACACACACACACACACACACACAAATACACACACACACACACTGTGTCTTACCTTCAGCAATTGTTGGTGACTGCAGAGTAGCAAAGAACATGTTGAGGGTTTCAGTAGGGCTGTAGCGAACAACTACAGCGTACCTATTAAAACAATGTATGGGAGATGTGTGTATATGTACCGCATGAGGAGCTTACACACACACACACAACACACACACACACACACACACACACACACACACACACACACACAGTATTCATCCAAAACAAGCCACTAATATATAATAGACCTTTACCATTATGATGTAATGGGGGTAAAGGTGAGCACCAAATACATGAGAACATGTTTTTGTGTATTTTCTCCATTTAGTGCTCACTTTTACCCCCCATTATAAAGGATCCACTAAACCATAAACTTTGCAATTTCCCGATATCTTGATAACAAACAGTACGTGTACACTCTTACACTACAATACAATCAAGTGCACATGCTACCTAGAACTAAAAGTACATGCTACAATATTAATTAGGAGGGAGGAAGTGAGAGAGTCTATTATGTAAGCAGGTCGGCCATTGTATAAGCTGGCATTCTGGTTAATTTGCTAGTAGTGCAGCCAACTCACAGGAAAGTGATGTCACCAGTCCCAGCGGCTGGAGCAGTCCACGTCAGCGTTGCGTTGAGTTTGTCCAGCCTGTTGCTATGGGTGACTGCGGACTGTCAGTTGAGGGAAGGGAGGGGGAGAGAGTCAGGGGGTGGATTTAGACACCACCTTGGCCACGTGATAGCAGAGAGATACGGTACATTGACCGTTTATGGTGGTCCACGCTGTATATTGGTGCAGGCTGAGCAGTACTATGAACACATCCAAAATATCATATACACACCATACTGGGAGCAGAACAATAGAGAGGCAGACAATGAGGGCACAGCTGCCCTGTCATGCACAATCTCCACAGAACAATAGAGTAGCTGACAATACTGACCACTACTGTGACATTAACCCCCCGTACCATAGCCAGGGGTGGGCTTAGCTAGCCCACAGCTGAGAGAATAAAGCTCGCTGCCTTTGGGCAGTTTGACGTGAGACACACCATGTTTGTTGTGCTTACTGTACACATTGGAATATTCCACAGCCTATCCAACAAGCAGGGGTAATGTTACATGTAGCTCTCAATAATGCTCATTCTTTTATTCTTTGTGATCGTGGGTATCAGCAACCATCAACAACATTTTTTTTTTACAAAGGGCTAAACTTTGCATGGCTATAAAAAAAAATCTCAGCCCAAAACGGGGAGAGAAAATCTCCAATTTGAAAGCTACTTGCGCTACAGCAGTTGTACATATGGAATGCGTAAAGCTGTATCTGTGTATAAATGCGTTAATGTTTACATAGTGTGGTCAGATAATTAAGTGCCATAAATGGATTGTAGAATCGCAGCTACTCTGTGAAATTCTATCTTCTGAGCGGAAGTACCTATGGATGACATAACAATCAACGAATCTGATTGGCCATGCCAAAGTCTTGGTGTGGACACAACTGCTACAACACAAGCAGACCAGACCCGACTCCTGCTGTGCAAGGGTCTGGCGCACAAGACTAAGCTTTGTACACCAATGATCACATTAAGGACACATAAAACATTAAAGGTAGCTGGAACTATAATCCAACGTCTTAAGACACCAATCAAAAAAACTAACACACGAGTAAAGTCTCACCGCTGGAGGGGTGCAAGCACTCTGCTCGGTGTTGGTAGCAAAGTTCGAGAAGGAACCAGTAGGAGAATTGTCGGCCATCACTCGTGCCTGGACCAGCAAGCCCCGGAAGAGCTCTTCTCCAGCACCACTCAGGATGACTGCATGAGAAGATACACGTTACATGGCTCTCTGAAGCCATTCCAATATTGTAGATGACTGTTAATTTTGTTTACAGGAATACCTGACACACTATTACACTTGGCTGTAACCACTGTAGACCTGATATAAGTATTATACACTTGATATTAGTGTTATATATGCATTGCAAACACAACCCAGCTGTTAAAAACTAGCCCTGTTCCCAGACAACACTTCTACATGTTATAATTATCTCTTACAGCAAACACAAGCCAGCTGTTACACTTAGCAACACTTTTATGTTTTTCTTAGCCAATAGTCTGTGATACCCTTTTAGCATTAATTAGGCTATAATTAATACCCAATGCAGTTTCTACACAATATATACTAGACATTGTGGGGGTGAGTCTGAGGAGTGCATGTGCACAAGCAGGTGTGTAGCTTATGAAAGTGGACTGTGTCTAAGAAAAGAACAACAAAATGCAGAAATAAAAAAGCAGAACTCACGCGTGTAGGTCATCCCAGGGACGTAGGCATAACCCATACCGTCGGTGGACGCAAGGGCACTGATGTCCAGCGCAAAGGGGCCCTGGTTGACGTCGGTGATATTGTTGGGAGGGTTTGTATGCCCAACGGGGAAGATGTTGGGACAGGCAGCAGCGGGAGCGCCACCGGGGAGTGCGTGCACCGACGCTGCTGCTGCAAGGAGCAAGATAGCTACAACGACTTTCATTGTGTTTGCAACAAAGTGACGAATAAGCTGAAGGTATGACCCTGCACACTGCTGCAGCTGGCTACGATTACTAGTTTGGTTCCCTACAGAAGTGGACAGATCGTGCTACTATGCTGCGAAAACGTGAGTCAAGAGCTGTTTATAAAGACTGCTGGAGCGTAGTAACATGTGACACAATTTGGCACGTGCATACACAATACGAGTGCCATCATGTCAACTACAAGATGCTCACATCACAGAATGGGCTTGGAAGCGAGTACTACCAGCAAAAAAAGATAAGAAAATAAATTTGTCAAATTGCCAAATGAGGGACCTATCATATCCCACACTACACTCAAGGATATTATTTCACGCTCAGGAAGTTGGAGCACACACAATAACCAAAACAGGGGAAGTCTGTGACTAACATTAATGACATCACCCCATCACCTACTGATACATGTATCCCAAGTGTGCTCAGACTTCTCCTTTTTTGTCAATTCTTAAAATATGCCAACTAAAAATACACCAGTATTTTATGAGCTAAATATACATACTCTAGCAAGAACCCATGCACCTAAGTCCAGGTAAGGGCCCACCTCAGGTAAGAGCCCACCTCTGGTAAGGGCCCACCTCAGGTAAGGGCCCACCTCAGGTAAGGGCCCACCTCAGGTAAGAGCCCACCTCTGGTAAGAGCCCACCTCAGGTAAGAGCCCACCTCAGGTGAGGACCCACCCCACCTCCCCACCTCCCACCTAAAGTAAGATATCAGCTAAGAAGAGCCCACCTCAATTATGAGCCATCTCCACCTCAGGCAAGAGCCAACCTACCTATTTCAATAGCCCTCCACCCATACTGCTACAAAACCTTACCAGCATATACACTATTCAGAAGGTCATGAAAGAGAAGGTTAAAAACCGTCACATGAAATCTGTTAAAAATCTGGTGGCAGGATAAAAACATTAAAGCAATGAAAAGCAGTCACCTGTGTACACAGTATTATGCAACCAACAGGAGAGCTGGTGCGTACACACACCAGAGAAAAGGCCGCAAAGTCTAGAGGGTAACAAACATGTGGCTGGTGTAGTACATAATATGTACATGTAAAAACTGTAGTGGAAGAAACAGTTACTGTAGCGTGATGGTACCACGGTGTTGTACATGATCACCGCAGCCTCCTATCTGGAGATGGTGGTGGTAGCGGGTGGGGAGGAGAGAGGGAAGGTGGTCTTGTGGGGAGAGCCGAGGAAATTGGGGGTACGCGTGGGTCTCCTTCTGTCTAGTTCTTCCTGCAGGATGGAGGCTCTCTGGCTTAGGATGGAGACTTGGGCCTTGAGTGACCTGATGGTGTCTTCGTATTCCTGCCACGTGAAGGGAGGGAGGGAGGGAGAGAGGGGAGGGAGAAGGGGGTGGGTGAGGGAGAGGTGATGTTGTAGTGCCAGTAGGTGGTACTAAATATTGTACGTAGAGATCAAAAATCCATCTGTAACATTTTATTTTAAGGAAAAAAATGTGCGTAAAACATTTTCCTCGGCAAATCTCGATACCTATAGTAACAGTCAAATTATATTACTTCATAGTTCAGGGGACATTGTAAGGGGCCTCAGCAGCTAACCTGCTTGACAGTTGCTGGCATCATTCCCTTCATTCGACTCTCGTACTGCAACTTCAAGTGAGACAGCTGATAAGAGAGGCAGATGATGTAATGGACAAACATTTGTATAATGCGTGGTAATACAGTTTTGTTTGTTTTTCAGTAATTTCTCCAATTTTATTGCTCAAAATATATTTACAGTGAAACCTCCGAATAATGCACACATGGGACACCTCTGCTGTCCCTTGCAGAGAGGTTGTCCTCATCTCGGAGGTCAGTTTACGCATACGTAAAAATACCCGATTGATGCATTTTAGTTTATCCACTATTTGGAGGTTGTCCATATTTCGGAGCGTCCCTTATCGGAGGTTCTACCATAGTGGCGGCAACTTCTCTGTCTCTTTGCAATCCAAAAATGTCAGTTGTTTGCTGATGCGTATCCCCAGAATGGAATGAGCTACTACGGAACCAATTCTACTACCAGATGCCCATTGTAGCCTGAGCAAACACGCCACAACTGCTTATACAGATGATCTAAAGAACGTATTATGCAGGTAGCAGGAAATGCTATCACACAAGACCAAGAAAGGAAAACTGCCAAGCTAGTCATCCTATGAATGGTTGAGTACAAACTGCGCAGTTTCTGTTTTCAACTGCAAACTAGGGCCACTCTCCCAAGATAAGGCTTTCCCCAACTACTCACAGAAAACAGAACACATACATACATATATCACATTACCTTTGATTCATTTTCAACTTGCAGCTGTCTGATCCTTGCCTCCAGCTGGGAGACCATGGCATGAGCTGCATCCGCCTCTTGCTGTAGGCCCTGGCGGGGGAGAAAACAAACCATTTCCTTTCCGAGAGCACTGTGGGTCCTCCTAGCTAGGGCTAATGAACCATGTGATATAACTACTAAAATATGTTGCCTTGGCCCTAATTTTTTCCCCTGAACCCAATCTCTGCTGCACCTGAAGCATATATGACCATCTCTGACTGACATAATTTACTTGCTTTCCATAGAGACTGTATTAACTTCTGCCTCAATACATTACAATCTCAGACAAGTTTCACTGATGTATGTCTGATCATCCACCGACCTTCATGGCGGTCTCATGGTGGTGCTTTAGACTTGAGCTCTCCTCTTTGCTTCTCTTGGCAAGCTCCGAGACCTGGTCCTCGTGGGACCGCTGTTGTCTGTGTGTGTGTGTGTGTGTGTATGTATGTGTGTGTGTGTGTGCGTGCATGTGTATGCAGTGTATGTGTGTGTGTGTGAATGGGTGCAGCCACAATTGTTTGTACAGAGACCGAACTAGTCATGCTATATAGCACGTCAGCTAGGCTTAATAGGTAATCGAATGTACTACCCATTATGCAAGCAAGAATACAGCAATGTAACCTGGGACAATGGACGTGCTTGCTCAGCTACTGAATTTTACATCTGCAGTTTAGGGTCACGCACTACATAGCATGCATACATAACGCCTCAATTTGCGAGCGCTAATTTTTGCAATCGGGGATTCAATTGCGAATATAGTGAAAATTTGTCTTGCGCCAAAAAAGTATGCCTATTACTCTCACAATTTAAACTTCGCTATCTACAGTATCCAACCCCACTGTCCACAGTCAATGGTAGAGTGTCAGATCTACGTAATGCCTTGGACATGCTAGTGGTATCAGAGACAGTGCAGTAACTGGACCTACTACTACTGGTAGAGCCACTGGTGGCTGTCGGCTCAGAAAAGCACGTGCTTGGCCTCATTACTGCACATGTGTTGAGATATATGTAATGTTATAGCAGTGCTAGTGGCAGTAACTGGTAGAGCTACTGGTGGCCTTCAGCTCAGAAAAGCACGTGTTTGGCCTCATTACTGCACGTGTGTTGAGTGAATATAATTATAGCCACAATTCCACACCTGTTACATGTATCCCTAAATCATTTCCAGTGCTTTTCACTTCCTAATTATTCCCAAAATTATTTCCGCCCAGGCGAGCACGCAACAGCCCTGGGCCCTGGCTTATGTGCATGTGGCCAACACATGCACAGGAAATGCACACAGGTGTAATTCGTAGAGTGTATATGTTGTGGTAGAGCCAGACACAATACCAGCAAATATATGACACCCACCTTTCCAGGTCTTCCTGAAGGTATGTGACTTGGGTCTGGAGAGAGCTGAGGTTCTGCCAAGGGGATGCCATATATGAGTACACAGACATTGGCTAATGTCTCACACACACACACACACAGAAGTCATAATTACTCAGCTTCAGGTAATGTACAAAAAGACCAAACAATGCACTCTAGTTTAAATTTAGTTGCTCAGCCTCTTCTCCCCAGACACCACCCAGATTCTGAGCTTGCAGTACTGGGCAAGAGAAAGGAATTAAGCTACAGAGTAGATACATACCTGGAAACGTAGCTAGCCTTAAATTTGCTTTTTTTTTATGAAACCCCACCATTGAATGCAAAATGAAGCCTGTAGCAAGAGGAAGTACATGTATTCACATACATGCAGTCCTAGAGAAGCCCAGCCTGACTGACTGTGACCTCAAACAGCAGTTAAGGGCTGCATTGATTATGCTCAGAAGTTTAACAATTATACTATGCTTCGCTGCTCACAAAATTTGCCAATTATGCTCAAGGATTTGTAAATTATGTTCAAATTATGCTGATGGAGTCGCAGACTTTGGATCTTTAGAACAGGAAGACCGCTTCTTAGTCCATATTTGTGGGGGTTTGTATAGGATTTTTTGGTAGGTAGGGTGTGCTCCCCTGAAATTTATGTGCTCTGAGAAATTTTCAAACCCAAACTTAGTTAGTTTTACGTGTTTTATAGTATGTTGCTGCAAAAATTGTGTTCCCTAAAATTGACCAAATATGGAATTTGTAATGTGTGCTTTGTATTTTGGATTAGCATTATTCAACTCCCACACCTGCAATGCCTTGAGGTAATATGCAGACCTACATTATGAGAGGTACATATAACCATCCCAGGAGTAATGAGGTGCAGTTTATTTGTGTTTTGAACCTCTGAGCCTCAGCCCTGTATCAGGGCTCCTACTCTAATTGCCTTGGTCATGCAAAGGAAGTACTGACATGGACCAATTACATTCCTGTTGTAAAAACACATAATATGATATAATGTCACAGTTCCCAACCTCACACATCGGTGTGAGGAGGCAACACTGCCACGAACAATTCCAAGCATAATTATACACCAGGCATATCGTATAACACAAAACGTAGCCACCAATCTCATGGCTGGTGAGATACATTACCCAGGAGGAAGTACTGCCATGGAGCTCATTGCTTAAGTGCATTATCTAGGGCATGTTGTACATAGCCACTAACCTCAGAGGTCTGAGCTGTCTGCATGGCAAAGTCATGCTCCATCTGGTGCACCCTCCGGTGGTGCTGGGGGAAGAAAATAGGAGGATAGCACTTAGAGAAACTTTATTACTACAGTGAACATGATATACTTTTTTTACAAATATTGTTTGTGGTGTTGGTTGCCAAGATCATACACTAGCTAGCCATGGTCTACACCCATAATGCATTATGGTGGGGGAGGGGGCATTATGGTGGTGGGGGGGGGGTTAATTAGTGTGCATTATGGTGGGGGGGGGGGTTAATTAGTGTGCATTATGGTGGGTGGGGGAGGGGGGTTAATTAGTGTGCATTATGGTAATTAGTGTGCAAGGGAAATATAGTAACGGTTGGGGGGAGGATAGTGAAGGCGAGTGTGTTATCCACCCCAGACCGTTACTATATTGCCCAAGTGCACCAACTAAAGCCCCTAATGTGCTGCCAACTGGTATATAAATTACTTACATGTAGTGCTCTCACTGACCTGAGACAGCCATATAGGTATAGCGGGCATCATTTAGAAAGTGTGCATTATAATTATATTTAACACACACAAAAGTGTGCATTATTTGGATCTAAACTACCGTCATGTAATCGATCGATCTCGAGACTTCTGATTCGTTGAAGGTCACGTGAGTAGCACTAATGTATCATAGCAACTCTACATTGGTCACACTTTTAATAACTGGACTTCCAGGTAAGTGTAGCTTGGCGTGACCATGTCCCTTCCCGCTGGACTGAGTCCAGTCTCATTTAGTCCAGAAAGGTGTGTGGCTACTGGCTCATACCTTCTCCGTGAGGGAGTGCAGTTCGGCCTTGTGTTCCTCCTTGAGCTTCGCCCTCTGCTTCTCTAGCTGGGCCTTCAGCTTTGAGACCTGTGTGCATGTGTGTGTGTGTGTGTGTGTGTGTGCACGTAAAAAGGTTTTGGGATATTGTGAAACTGTACATGACCTTGCATACTGAAACACAAAGTTCTGTTAGTGGTATGTACTATAGTATCATGCATTATTACACATACATTCCGATCACACACATATCTGCACAATATGACGACATCAGGTAGTAAACAACTTTTGTATATGTAATAGCATGGTTTGGAGTGAAATTTGGGATAAATCATACGAGTAATGTACCAAGGATGGGGTTAAATTACACGAGGCGAAGCCGAGTGCAATTTACCATCCTAGGTACATTACGAGTATGATTTATCCCAAATTTCACTCCAAACCATGCTATCACATGTTAATCTTATAGCTCCCAACAACAGTGAAATTTCACATAGCAACAGTGAAATATCAAGAAGAGTGAAATATCAAAATAATTTCATTGTTTCAAATAGGAGTTTACCATTAGCTCTACAATAGCTATGAGATTAAGAAATGAAATAAAACAGCTGTTACTAAAATGCAACACTCAAGAATAGCCTCGTCCCCATGCCACACCTCTACCCTAGCCTTGTCCCCATGCCATATCTCCACCCTAGCCTCATCCCCATGCCTCACCTCTACCCTAGCCTCATCCCCATGCCACACCTCTACCCTAGCCTCGTCCCCATGCCACACCTCCACCCTAGCCTCATCCCCATGCCTCACCTCTACCCTAGCCTCATCCCCATGCCACACCTCTACCCTAGCCTCATCCCCATGCCTCACCTCTACACTAGCCTCATCCCCATGCCACACCTCTACCCTAGCCTCGTCCCCATGCCACACCTCTACCCTAGCCTCATCCCCATGCCTCACCTCTACCCTAGCCTCATCCCCTGCCACACCTCTACACTAGCCTCATCCCCATGCCACACCTCTACCCTAGCCTTGTCCCCATGCCATATCTCTATCCTAGCCTCATCCCCCCCCGGGCCATCCCACCACCACACTGCCCAAGCCATTGTCAACACAGCTCTAAGCCATATTCCAATCAGATACTGAGCCAGAGACCATTGCTGGCTGGGAGGGTGAGGATGTTGTGGCTCCCATACACACGGGCTGGGCTTAGATGAACATCAACAGTTTTTAATGCACTCACAGCAGCCTCCAGTATCCGCACGGCTGTCTGCTTTTCCTCCTCTGCCCTCCTCCCAGCCTCGGCCAGCTCCCTGTTGTGCCGCTCCCTCCATCCCCCCAGTTCCCCCTCCAGTCGCTGGAGCTGGGACTGTAAAGAGGAGGTCACCTGGTGTGTGTGTGTGCGTGCATGAGTGTGTGTGCGTGCATGTGTGTGTGTGTGCATGTGTGTGTGTGTGGTACAGTGTAGTTGAAAGCAATTAGGGCCACTAAAGGAGCTGCCTGTGTTTAATTTTTTTATGACGGACAGATGGAAAGACTTACAGACAAAACCAATTGCTTAACCCTGCCTCCACATACGTGGCATGGGGTAACAACCTAAATTTTGTGACCAAATTTTGTGACCCACTGCAGGAGTTGGCACGGAGCTCATCAAACCTACCACAGGGACAGACAAGAAGCCCTCATACAGTGTGTGTTTGTGGGGGACAACCAGGAAACAGAAGACCCTCAGAGCTCCTCACTTGGCAGCAGCTCCTTTAGTGGCCCTAATTGCTTTCAACTACACTGTACACTGTATGCATACTTAGTAATGTTATAGCGCATACAAAAACACCACAGGCCCAAACTCTCCAGGACATCACATACCTTGGCATCATGGTCGGCCCTGGCCCTGGCCTGGGCCTCTGTCTCA